>CAUYRT010005376.1:0-78869 GCA_963574885.1 Lepilemur ruficaudatus
AGAGTCTCACTCTGTCACCCGAGCTTGAGTGCCATGGCATCAGCCTAGCTCACAGCAACTTCAAACTCCTGGGCTCAAGCGATCCTCCTGCCTCAGCCTCTTGAGTAGCTGGGACTACAGGCATGCGCCACCATGCCCGGCTCATTTTTTCTATATATATTTTTAGTTGGCCAATTAATTTCTTTCTATTTTTAGTAGAGACGGGGTCTCGCTCTTGCTCAGGCTGGTTTCGAACTCCTGACCTTGAGCAATCCTCCTGCCTCAGCCTCCCTGAGTGCTAGGATTACAGGCATGAGCCACTGCGCCCGGCCAGGACTGAATTTTTTTAATACTAAGATTTTGTCCTTCTTGCTTTTTTCAGTGCTAAAAAGTATTTTTATGGTTATATGGTAGATGGTAGGGGTTTTGTCTTATTTTGTTTTGGTTTTTGTATTGTCCTTAGTTGGCAAAATAAAACGTTGGCAATCCTGCACTGAGTGTTCCAAAGTCTGTGTTTTGAAAATTCACTATGCCATGGAATCTCAGAGTCTGGAAAGCACTGCCCTAGGTAACGCTGGCATCTCCCAGGGGAAGCGCTGCCCTTCACCGCGTGCCCCAGGGCCCAGGCTGGATGGTTTTCACGTGTTGTCTCATGAGAGAGCAAACCACTAAAGGAAGTTCTTGCCTTGGTTTTATAGGTTAGGAAACTGAGGCTCAGAGAGGTGAGGGTGCTTGCTGTGGGTCTTGGGCTCAAACCCTGCACCTCCACTCTCACCTGGGTGGCAGCAGCTGCTTGTGAACCCAGAGTGTCCCTGCCCTCAGTGCACCTCACCCCCACGCAGCTCTCAACCCAGTCTGGGGCCTGTTGGGGACCTGGCCTCATCGTCCCTTCACACTTCCTCCTTCCTTCATAACTGCAGCCTTGAAAGCTGTCAGAGCCTCCATAAACAGCATTTTAGAGGGCTGAGACCAGCTTTCATGGCCTTCTTTTGGTTGTCTGGTTTGGAAGAGCTTCCCAGAGAGCCTCAGTAGGGAGGCTGTGGGCTGTGGGCTTCTGTCCCATGCTGGCCAGGGACACTGAGGTTAAGTGGGTTCCCCAGAGCTTTCAGCATTTCACAAAGAGATCTCTTATTGCAGCACAGGGCAGGCTGGGATGGGTGGGCCAGCTACTGCCTGGGCTCTGCCTTGCATGTTAATAATGGTCTTGGTGCATGTACATGACCTTCCCTCTGTGTGCAGGGCTTGGAGGATGGTTTCCCTCTGCACAGGCTGTGGCTAGTTTTCTTGGGAGCATGCATGTTCTGTCTACTCAGGGGCCTTGGCACTTTGCAAAGGCAAGCACATCTCTGGGCTGACCAAAGGCTATTGTTACTCATACCCCAGCTCATCCATAGGGACAGCTGCATGGGTGGCCTCCATGTGGCTGCCAAAGGCTGCCATAGCAAGCATATTGCAAACAGAAAGAGCACCTGTTCTCTTCACTAGGAAGAGGAGAAGAACCGAGCTGGCTCCTGGACTCGTGAGCACTCGAGGGAAAGGGGTAGGTGCTGGCTCAGGCTGGAGAAGATGGAGCAGCCGATAGACCACAACATATTTTCAGGAGCTATAAGATAAAGGAGAAAGACTCCATCATCCCATGGAACTGAAGATGGCTAATGAGGCCAATGCAATTTACAACATGAGAAAAATGTTGACACATAGAGCAAAACTTATGCATAATATTATACAGTAGTAGTAAGAATAATAACAGGACGGAGCTGTGATTCACATTGTCAGATTTTGGTGCCCAGCATCTACTCCCTCTTCCTAAAAACACCTTTCTTTCCTAGTAAGAAATTGCTTCTTCCCTTTGGTAGGCAGTTTGGAGAAATGGTAATCAAGGAATACTGCCCTCACTCTATAGAAGGATCTGAAAGGTTCCCTGGAGGTTCTTCCATCAGATGCCAAGGGGCAGAACCAAGAGGTGGGCACGAGTCCTACGTGCATCCAGTTGGAATCTCCCGAGTCTCATTTTTGGACAGAGCAATGCAAGGATGGAAAAATGATTTGGAATTTAGTCATTTTCGTTGCGGCACCTAAGCCAGACTGTCAGAGGGTCTGGGCTCCTTCTGGAGCTGTCTGTTCCAAAATAGGTCCTTTGGCCTTCTGTTTGAACCAGCAAGCTCCCCCGTAGCCCGCCAGTCAATTTCCTTTACACATAAGTAAGGCAGAGTCAGTTTCTGTTGCTTACAACCAAAGAACCCCACTGAGCTCACCCACCCAAATTAATGTTGTCCTCTTCACAGAGGACTCCGGAAGGTCATAGCTGGTTCAGTGGTGCCGCCTTCCCTCTAGCAGCACAGGACCTCCTCATTTGAAATGACCTTGGGAGCCCGTTTCCATGCCACACAAGAACACGGGACCATATAACCATGCTGCAGTTTGGACCCAAAACGACATTACCAGCTCAATCAGCTGGTTATTCACTGGGCTTGGCTACAAATGCCAAAAAGCCTCTTGACTGTTTCCAAAAATAAAATCCAGCCTCACAGGATGAGGATCTGCCGCCATTGTGCTTATTCCAAATAATGTGGCATCGATGTGAAGAAAATTTTCAAGGGAGCCCCCGAACTGTCTGGAACAATGGCAGCATTGGGATGAAGCACCTTGGGATAAATTCTGGCATCTCTGATGACTGCTCGGAAGCGGGAGGGCACTCATTTGGGTAGATATATTCCAGTATATTTATTAAAGCTCATCTCATTAACTAAAAGTCACATGCTATGGTAGAGACATATTTCTAAGCCTAAGAATTACACTTTGTTTTAAAGACCTTTGGAAAATTCCCTACATGCAGCCTGAGACTCCTCCCCACCCCCAGATGTAGCCATGTAAGGTTTTCTCCTTCACATGGGAAGCAGATGAGATTTAACAGACAGTGGCTATTGTCTCTTGCTGTTAAGCAAGATGTGTGTCATCTGCCCAAGGATGGGCTACAAATCTAAAATAAGAGAACATGTAACATCCATCAGCAAATGCCTGCTTTAAAGCCCCTGTGTAGGCGTCATGCTTCCTTGCTTTTAAACTTTCTCTTAGATTGGGGAAGGCTTGTCATTAGGTTTCCCAAAATAAGAGTGCGTGTGTGTGTGTGTCTGTTGTGTGTTGTGTGCATACATATGTTTGGATGACACTATGGGTTCCAAATTGAACCATTAGTGTGGGTGGAACACACCCTACTCCATCCCTGCCTTGATATGGTCACCTGTGTCCACATATGATCAGGCAGGAGGAACAGATAAACTATCTGTCATCTACTGCTATGCCATTGCCAGGTCCAGAGTCCTGGACCATTTCAACCATCTGAAGAATCCCACTTTTGGGCAGTGGGCAGAAGAAATGTGGTAGTTCTTGATTTGTCTTTTGATGGGGAAACAAAGGAAGAGTGAAGCCTTCAGAATTGATTTCTGTCTCTTGGTGTCTTTGCAATTTCTATCTCTTTGTGATCAAAAGATCACAGTCCAGTGAGGGGAGGGAGAGAAGAATCTCTACATTTGGCAGGCTTGAAGACAGTCTTGGATTATTTATTTGTTCTGTAACTCATTTCTGTCAAACATTCTTTTTCTATCTCTTGTCATAAAAAATTGAAATGCTAGTTTCTTGGTGGATGCCCTGGCTTTAACCATCTGTCTGACCTTGGACAAATTATTTAACCTCTCTGAATGGGTTTTCTTGAGTGTCAGCACAGTGATTGGCACAACATAGGTGCTCAATAAGTATTGGGAGTGAGTGGGTTGACTGCCAGGGTCTCTTCAGCTGTAACTCTCTCTGTGGCTTCCCTGGTCATTGAGAGGAGTCTGATGGGCTCCCTCCCCAGGGTGGACATCACTGTTGCCCCTTGGCGTGTTTCACACTCGTTTGGTGCTTATTCTCAAAAACATTGTTTTGCCATTCTCCTGAGTGTGCTCAATCACCACATTAGCATGTGAGGTTCATCTCGAGAGTCTTGAATTGAAGGTCCACATGGTTCACCCAGCAGAGTTGCTGTCGACTGACCACTGCCCGATGCTCTTGGCTTTTGCTAGTCGAAAGTCATTTGCTCATTTACTCTGTGTATTTGAAACCTCTCCATGGGCAAGAACTTCCCCACTTCCCTCAGCTCTTAGTTGTCTGTGTCGTGGCATCTCACAACAGGCTAGCTCAAACTTTGTTTGGTTGTTGTGATGCTCTTTTAATTCCTATTTTTAGTTGGCCTATGCCTGAATTCACACAGTGGAGGTGCTGCTGGGGTTAATATTACTCTTTTGTGAAGTTGATTTCCAAAGTGTGTCCCCTAGAGGCTCACCCCATAATCTGAATTGTCAACTGGGGACCGCTAGAGATTGATGATTGGGGATTATGATTGTCTACGTGTTACGCTTTCATCCAATTTTCTGATGTGTTTTGGTAATGATGTTGACAGTTGTGTGAAGATCTGTTACTGAAATTAAAGCAGCAGCAGCAGCAGCATTTTTGAGCTTGATGATTAGATTTGATTAGATCAGAGTGGGTTTTACTTTTCCCTCAGAGTCAGCAGAGATTTACTGTCCACTGACTGATTTAACTTCATGCTAGAAGATGGTTAGGGACATAACTTGCCATCGGAAAAGAAATGTCAAGGAGCATTAGAACAAGATTCAACCTTGTTTGACTTTGTGTTGACCTTGAAGGGTCGGAAATTATACATATTATCAAAGATTTCTGCCCATACAGCGTCATAAGAAAATAAATGTTGGCACATTTCGGTGGACATTTATATAGATGAGCATCTTCCAGTAGTAGCTATCATTTGAGTGAGAAGCTTCCATGAAATCAGATAAGGTACAGAAGAATAGGATTATAGTTTCTGAATTTTTCTTGCCACTGGCAAGAGGTGGAAGTAGCCATTTAGGAGTCTGAGTCTACATGACTTAAAGCCCCAGTGCGATGCTAGAGGGAGACAGCTCACGCAAGGGATTTCCTGTAACGTGACAGGTGCACTTTCCCTTTGTATATGGATTCTTAAAATAATCATAACCGATAATTCACAAAAGAAGAGATGCAAATGGCTGATAGAAAGGTAAAAAAAAACACAACTTCAACTAAGAATTTTCAAAATGCTACATAAAATCAGACTATAGTTTTCACTAACAAAAATGGCCAAATTAGGTAGATTATACTACTCAATGGTGGCAAAGGTGTGATGAGATGGATATTTTCATGAACTACAAGTGAGAGTTCAAAAATCTGGAAAGAAATTTGCCAAGAGGCACAAAGAGCCTTAAAAATACACAGACCTTTTGGCTCTACAATTCTACTTCTATACCTCTGTCCTGGGGAAATAATCAGAAAAATATGGTCAAAAATGTATGTGCAAGGCTGTTTGTTGTACCTTCTTACAGCAGCAAAAAACCAGGAGCAACTTTAAAAATGTGTTAATAACAAAAATGGTTAAGTAAATTATGGAACAGCAACACGGATGAAATACTATGTGGTCATTAAATATTGTTTTCAAAGAATATTTAAGGACATGAGGGGAATATTCATGATCTCATAATTAAGGGAAAGAAATCTGGTGTAAAACTTGATGCAGTACGATTCTAATTTTGTAAAATATTTAAATATGCACAGAAAAAGGACGAGAAGGAAATACACCAAAGTATTAAAAGTTATTCTATGTGGTTGATTTAAAGGTGATTTTTATTTTCTTCTTTTCTGGTTTTTCCAATTTTTGTAAAATTTGCACACAGTACTTTTTTTTAATAACCAGGAAAAACTTTTAATGATCATAATCACAGCATCCATAGGCAGGCTCGCCCAAGAAGTTTTTGCAGCATTTCAGATCCTTGGGATGAGAACAGGGAGAGCAACTGTGTGTTTGTCTTCACCTAATTTGGAAAATTGGAGCATAAATTCCATTGGCCCCAGCTGCCTTGTTTCTTTTTTCTTTTTTTTTTTTTTTTAGCTGCTTGATGGTTTCCTGCATCTTGTCAGGAATCACAGGGACTCTCCAGATCCTTCTGTCTGATGTTGCAGGATGGAGTTGCAAACGTGTTCCTCAATAATTGTCTTAACTGAGAAGGTTTCCAAGATGCTCTTTCCAGAGCTCAGTGACAGATTCATTCTTATTCAGCAGCTCTTAGTCCAGGAATAGCAGGGGAGCTGGTGACTACTCCATGTGTGTGTGTGTATGTGTGTGTGTGTGTGTGTGGCACTTAGATCTACATGTGTTTTTAAACATTGGAGGAATACTAGACACCTTCGTGGGTCATTTTTTGGTCTCTTCTTTGTGCCAGACTTCTTTGAGTCTCTGCCCGGGTGCATGGCTGCCTCAGTTTCTCTCCCTGTAAGTTGGTGTCAGTGTGCTGGACATTAAAAGCCTTCTGTCTCCTTGCTGTGGCCCAAGGAAGTTGGACTACATGATCTAATGTCTTCATCATCAACCTGGATTGCTTCTATGACACTTGGAGTTGGTCACTTCATCTATCCCCTCGTTATTCCTAAGAGCCCAATTGCAACATTGGGTGGAGGCGAATCCCAGGACTTCCTCCCAGGCACTACCGATGGTGGATTAAAACCCACCCTGCGGTTGGCAGCTGCGGACCTCTTGGAGTGTAGAATCCAGTATTGGAGGTTCTGGAGGCTTAGAGGCAAATTGTAGACGTGGTCCTTAATTTAAAGGGGAGGCAGGAACCAACATCTGTCTCAAACTGAAATAAAAGCAAGCGCATTGTTAGAAACAGCTTCCTAGAACCCATTTTATATAAATGGAGGTGGCAGGTAGTGGTGGTTGAGCACCTACTGTGTGCCTGGCATTGTGTTGAGCTCTTTACATGAATCTCCTCATCTAGTCCTCAGCCGTCTTCTGAGATAGACTGTTATTTACTCCATTTTACAAAGGAGGCAACAGAAGCATAAGAAACCTTTGCTGAGGCTGCTTTAAGCTGCAAAGCTAGAACTCAGTCCCTGAGCTCCACAGGCCATAGCACCAGTGTGTCCTAGGCTTGGTCAGAAGGGTGAGCCTGGGAATTTGCTAAGGAGACAGTGCCCAGGCCCTGGGAGCTTCTCTGACTGGGTGGTCTCCGGTGGGACACGAGGAGTTTTACAAGTGTCCCTGCTCAGCCTTACCGTAGGCCAGCTTGGGGGAGAATGGTGTTTGCCAGCACTGCAGTGGCTCTCGGCCCTGTGGCTGCAAATTAGAATCACCCGGGGAGCTTGTAAAACAAATCCTGGTGCCCGGCTCCACCCCAGAGACAGTCTGATTTAACTAGACTCAGGTGGGCCCCAGGCTTCAGCATCTTAAAGCACTCTGGGCGATTCCAAAGTGCAGCCAGGGCTGAGAACAACCGCTCTGCTGCCTTGGCTGATTAAAATTAAATCAGCCTGACTTACTCTAAGAAAACACTGGGAAAAGAATCGCTCAGTGCCGACCAACTGTTTCCCACGTCCAGCCCAGCATCAGAGGGAGTCATGGAAGGGCTGAAAGAAGAAAAGCAAACTAGCCAGCAGGGTGTGACCTCAGTCCTTGTGTCCGTTCACTTTCGGCTCCTGACTGGACGTGCACATCCAAGGCCCTCAAGGCGCCACATAGGCCAGAGCCTGGGCAAAGAGAGGTATTCTCTTGTTCTGTTACCACGGTGGCTGGCAAGCTGCAGCTATATCAGAGTCACACGGAGGGCTCGTTGAAACCAATTGCAGGACGTATTTGCCAATGATGTAGCAGCCCCGGGGTGGCGCTAATGCTGCTGGTGAGAACATCCTTGGCAGACCACTGTCATTGACCCTATGCCATAGAAGCATGCACCCAGTCCTGCTTCCTGGCCAGTGCAGAACTGTGCTTTGGATCAGGAGTTCCTCTGAGGGAGCTTTTAGGTTGGCTCTTAGACCCTTTGACTGTAACATTTGCCAGGACACCACTGGGGCATCACAGAATCAAGGACCAGCCTCACCCCATCTCCTCCCCCCATCACGAGTTATCACACACACTCCCAGACACCAGTGTGAATTCATCGTTCGGCAAGATGTAGGTGGTGCCTGCGGAATCTAGGCTGTGTTCTAGTGGCCAGGAGAAGAAAAGCAGGCAAGTCAGACCAATTCTTACCTCCGTGGAGCTCTGGTAGCGAACCACCAAGCAAGTAACAAATAAGCAAGATAATTTCAGAGAGTGGTAACTGACAGGAGGAAAGCAGGGTGAGTGATAGGGAGCGTAGCTCTAGACCGGAGAAGCAGGAAGGCGTTTCTGAAGGGAGGACATTGGAGCTGAGACATGAATGACAAAAGGAGCTCAAGGACCTGGGAGAAAAGCCCCTAAGTCTAGAATGTTGTGAATGGGCTCTTAAGAATAAGGAGTTATCAAGGAAGCTATGGACTCCAAGTGTCATAGGGCAGAGCAAACAGCTGGTGCAAAAATACCTGGGGCAGGAGTGATCTCGGTGCATGTGAGAAACAGAAAGCAAGCCGAGGTTGACGTGTACATGACAGCCACTTGCGTTTCCTAGCACCACAAAGTTTTTTACATCTGTTGTCGCGTTGGAGCCTCTTAACATCCCTGTAAGAAGAAAGGGAGCATTTCTCCCCGTTTTTTTATATGAAAAAACTGAGGTGGAGAGGGGGTACAGGGACACTCCCAAGGTGCCAGGGCTGGTAAGAAATGGAGCTCAAGGGAGTGCTTCTCAAACACACATGTGCAACACGAATCACTGGGGAACTTGTTAAAATGCAGATTCTCATTGGGAAGGCCTGGGCAGGGCCTGAGATTCTGAATTGCTGGCAAGCTCCCGGGTGATGTCAGTCCTACTGGTGCGTGGACCACACTTTGAGTAGCAAAGTCTTGGGTCATCATGGATGCCAACTGTGGCCATTTGGTCAGCATTGGGGTTAGGGGGTTCTGGATTATTTCATATTCTGGCTGTTTGATCAGGTGGACTATGTCACCTGCCCGCACCCTATTCAGCAGCCCAGTATCAGAGGCTGATTCCTTTCAGGCACTGATCTAAAACCCTAGGAAGAGGCAGTGGAGACCACCCCTCCTGCTCAGTAACAGCAGAGGGGCTGGAGTTCAGGCTGGTGTAAAAAAAAATCCCTCCTTTGTCTTAGGCACAGCCTCAGGCCAGGCCGTACATACTGATCGCAGCACATTGGTTCCCTGCCACTCTGATTTACGCTGGTGAGGTGCTCATCAATTCCAACAGGGAACTTGTTGAGTTATTTCAGGTTTCAGTTTTGATAGCAAAAACCAACTCCATGAAGCCAGCATTTCTCTTCTTAGTTACATTTCCAAAGATGGCAGAGCTGCCTTCTGGCTCCTTGCTAACCAGTCACTCCTCTCAGGGTCTCAGAGCTGATGTCCCTCCCCAGGGCTCTCCAGGCTCAAATTTGGGTTGGTACCCTGGAGAGTCGCTGTTAAGATTATCCCAGAAAAAATATCAGCATAGATTGTATAAGCAGCTGGCTTGCTTTTTAACAGCAGGAATGTCACTGCACTAGCCACTGCTGCCCAGAGAGGGAAAACACTGACAAGACTTGATTTAGGGGACCTTCACAGGGCCCCTGCCCCGTTGGGTGAGCAGAGGCGGCCCTATGGAGAACCCACCGAGATGTGGTTACACCTCCTGGGCCTTGCTCCCGTCCTGCTCATGTGCCAGACAGTGTCCCTGGAGCTGCTGCTCTCCTACCCCGGCCACAGCGTTCCAGACATCACATTCAGCTCTGTCATGATGAGCAGCTTGCCAAAGGACTTATAGAACCTGTCACAAAAGATGCCTGAGTGGAGGCCCCTTTATCAATTACCCTGGGCCCTCTTAGCTGTCAGGGGACCGCCTGGCCCAGCTGTTCAGGACTTACCTACACATTCCAGGCAAACCCAGCACTCATTTGGCAGCGAACTGCACGTGAATGCCAACGGCATAGAAATGCTCAGCAAATGCTCCCACTTTTCCTGTGACATCTTGAAGGTCCAGCAAAGACTCTGAGGCTCTGAGGGAATATCTACTTCACACCTTTCCACTGGGGCCTAAATGAACAAAAATGACTGAGCTAGCCTGTATTTGTCGACATTTTATTCAATTCTTACAAACACTTATTGAGCTGTATGAAGGAACTTTGCCAATCACTGGAGAAGAAACAAAAGTATATATAAAGTGCAGTCCTGTAATCAAGAAAATTGGAATTTACTATAGTTGAGCCCACAGACAGATACATCCACAAATATCTGGTACACAAAATAGCATGCGATAAACTCTGGATTAGAAGCAGGATCAGAGCCAGGTGGGAGAAGAGATTAATTCTAACTGGAAAAGTCTGGAATGACCTCGTGGAAGGGGTAGCAAAGGCTCTGGTTTGCTTACAGAACAGACAGAATTTCAGCTGGGGGATGAACATTTTTAGTGAAACTAATCATTGTGACCATGCATTAAGCTCTTACCACATATCAGATGCGGTCCTGAGTGCTTTCCATGTGTTAGCTAATTTGATCATCTCTTCAGCCCCGTGAGGTGGATACTTATGTTATCCCCATTTTACAGGTGAGACAAGTGAAGTCCAGCAAGGTCAGCTAACCTGCCCCAGGCCAAATACGAGTCCATGGGGAGCTGGAATTTGAACCCAGGCAGCCTGGAACCAGTGCCCAAGCTGTTAACTATGAAACTCTTTCACTTCTATGTACAAGACACTTGGTTTTCTTTTTTATTATCCTCATTTTTAAATCACTAATCAACTCTGTTGAGCTTTGTTAGAAGTAGAGTAAGCACTGAGGACCTACTGAAGATGTTTGTTTATCCCTCACTGTGGGCTTTTGAGCCACCTAATCAGCGAAACCCTTGATGGCAGCAAGCTGCGGCAGCCTGCCTTTCCCAGCTCTAGAAAGCCGAGAGAGGGCTCTCCAGGCCCGCAGCTCCCCCACCCTGGGGAGTCCTTACAATCCTCAGAGGCCAGCTAAGCCCGTCTCTCTTCCTCTGGGGTTTTGGGTCCCTTTAGGGGGCCCTAAGATGTAAGATGTGGTTGGGGGAAATTGTTCCTTTCTCTTCCCTGGCTTCCTGGCTTGGGACTGTTCACAGACAGGCCCAGGAGCAAGCTCTGCCAAGTGCACCCGGCTTCCCTCAGGTGGGAGACGCTGTGGGTGCCACGGGAGACGTGGCATTTAGACAGGGCCTCTGTGAGTGGGAGGAAATCCAGCCTCTGCTCTGCCCCTCAGCCCTACCCAACGGGAGGCCATGCAGGCTTGGAGGAAGGGGCACCTTTTTGTCCTTCACAGAAGGGGTCATGTAGGACTATGCAAAAGAGATGGTGGCTGACAGTTTTAAGGGAAATTGTGCCACCTGGCAACAACCCCCAAATCCTTAAGGCAGACAAGACAGGGCTCCTTTCTGACCTGGGCCAAAGTACTGACGGAGTTAATCCTCTTTCTCCTCTTGGATGCCAAGTAATGAGGCAGAGGTCTGCAAGCTCCCCATCACCGCCCCTGCATGCCCCCCCACTCCCTGACATCTCTGCACACTGGACCTGTGAACCTTCCAGCCAGGAGGCAGGCCGGGTAGAGATGCTGCCGCCTCCCCGCCCCGCGCTCCCTGCCAGGCGACCGAGGGCCAGCCAAATCTCAGGTCCCTCTCCGCCTTGGGATTGGTCCGGGAGCATTTTGTGTTAAATGCCGACATATAAATTTGTAGACGATCCTCGTGCACAAATTGGATTCCTCCACACGGCCCTTAAGTGCTGCCATTTAGGCAGATTTAACTGTAGGCTCCGATCGCCACCGCCCCCACCGCCCCCCTCAGGGCTGACCCTCGCAGTCACTGGGGATCGATCCCGCCCGCTGGCCGGCCCCGGCCGAGCACGCCGCGGCCTCCCACCTCTCGTCGCCTTCCCCGCGCACTCGCCCTCTCCTCCCCCTGCCTCCCGCTCCCTTTCCCCGCCGGCTCCCGCCCGCCTCCCCCTTCCCTCCAGCCTCTCCCTCCTCTTGTCTGCGCAGCGGCAGCTGCTTCCAATGCAGCGAGATGCACCAATTCATTCAGCCTCGCAGACTCTTTAAGGTCGTTACTAAATATATCAAGCAGAAGAAAAGGGTCTTTTTTCCTATCTCCGAGCAGGGAGCATGAATGCCGGCCTTAGGATCCGAGCTCGTCCTCGCTGATCCCGACCGGGAGGCAGCGCGCTCGAGCCCAGCTCCCCGGGCCCCCTGCAGAGGCAGCGGGTGGCCGGAGAGAAGGCCCGGGGATGGGGGGCGCCGGGAGGGGACACCGGGGAGGGGTCGCCGAGGCACCGGGGAGGAAATCCATTTGATGTCTGCAAGAGTTAAACAGCTCTGGAGACTCCGAGCAGAAAGCAATCTCCACCAAAGCTATTTCTCCCCCTCTAGATTAATAATTTTTTTCCTTTATTTTGGAGGAAATTGGGAAGTGTTGAAGGAGGCTGACTTGCCAGTCCTGGAGACGGAATTCTATTCAGATGCTCTGAGCAATGTTGTCTCTGATTTTTTTCTAACTTGTAAGCAGATGACCTTGCCGCTCGAGCAGTAACCGGAGGTTCCTGAGAGCACGTGAACCGCCAGGCTTCGTGTTGTGATTAGACACCAAACGCATAATACGACAAAGTTAGCCGCCTGTCTCGCGGCGGGGGGCATGCCTGCGGGCCTGGCTCCTCCTGGGTCCGGCTCCACGGCAGCTTCTCACGTACCCGTCCTCCCTACTACACACCGGCACGCGCTTCCCTTCCTCCTAGCGTGTGTAGGCAGAGCAGGCTAAGTTGTGACTTAAAAGAAAACGCCTCCTCCCCATGCAAAAATATCTCCTGCACACAACACAGCAGGCAGCGCCCATCTTTTAGAAGTTCTTTGAGGGGAGATAAAAATATAAGTGGTATTTCATCTTAAAATCAAAAGTAGATGAGGTCACCGAAAAATGTGTAGGGCAGTCATTTTTAACCTTTTTCTTTTGGTTAGGGGATCTTTTATGAGACAAAGAATGCCATGGCTGTCTCCCCAAGCCATGTGCACACTCTTATAATCACAGACTTCTGCAAACAGTTCCATGAACCCCTAGGGTCTATCCACAGACCCACTGACTTCCAAATAGGAACCATGGGGTCAAGGAAGGAAGGCTGGGGACACTGGCATTTCAGTGACTATCTAAAAAGAAGAGTCAGTGACAACGATCAGGAAGAAGTTAGGTGGAGAACATTCTAGAAAAGTTGTCACTGAAGCAGTAGGCCAAAGAGGGTTCAAGGTGGAGGAAATGGTGCCCACCAGATGCCTCAGAAAGCTCAGAGAACATGAGGACTGAGAAACAGTCATTAGAATTACAAATCAGCAGGTGGTTGTTGGTGGTAACCTGGGAGAAAATTTTTAATAGGGAAGGAGGAGGAAGTTCGATTTTCAAGGTGAGCCCTGGAGGCAAGATGGTGAGGACCAGAAGGACAGAAATCCTGGGCGGGAAGGGCGAGTGGCAACAAATGCTTTCTGGGAGGGAAGTAAACAGAAAGTCTTCTCAGAGAAGTCAATTTTTGAGATGGGCTGTTGAAAAATAAATAGGAATTCTCCAGGTAGAACAGGGGCTGGGGAGAGCGTTCCAGGCAGTCACCGGAGCGTTTTCACAGAGGTGGCAGTTGGGAAGACCTGCTGTGTTTGGAGGCCCAGGAATCCTTCGTTGGTGTGTGGATTCTGCGAGGGGAGGGTGGGAGGGAGCTGACTCTGGACAGGGAAGCCAGAGCCAGAGGGCGCAGGGGCGGAGGAGTTTGTGCACTGCCCTGTCAGGGATGAACAGCCATCGAAGAGAGATTTTTCACATACTTTTTTACCCCCCTGATTCTAAAAGTAATACAAGCTCATTATAGAAATTTCTTGAAAAGATGGAAAAATATAAAGAAGCACATACACATAATTACTGTTAACATTTTGGCATAGTACGTCTTTTAGTCTTCTTTTTACACACTGTTTCATTAAATCTAAGACGCTGTCATTTGGGAGCACATCATTACTTCTCTGCCACTAAGAACGTGCAGTTGCACCTGGCATGTCTTCCAATCAGAGAGAATGAGACACATTCCATTTTGGATAGGTTAAAATGTGGGGGGAGGGGATCCTTGGCATTCCATCAAGGCCTTGGAATGGATGAAATAAAGCTATGTATATTTTTCACTTCTCATCAGATTTCAATTTCATATCTTGCTTCTTTACTCAGAATTACATCGCAAGAATCCTCCAGGTTATAAAAGTATTTGTAAAAATAATTTTTACAGCTGCATAATGTTCCATTACGTGGATATTTCACCATTTACACAGCCATTTCCCTATCAATAGTTGCTATGTCGATTTTTTTACTACTATTAAATATAGTACCTCCGTGAAAAATGGTAGGCATGACCTTTTTTATTTTGTTTTTTGTTTTTAATATTTTACTCAGAGATAATGTAGTGACTGCTTCTAATTTTATGTTACCTTGGTATCCATTTTGAACACGAGATTAACTTTCTCATACTGGAAGCGGGGCCCCCGTCAACCTTGACACAGACACAGTTTCCAGTTCTACCCCATCTCTAAATAGTCAAGCCAGTGGCCAGAGATAAGAACTTAGGGACATCTCTCTTGCCTAGCAGCTGGGCTCCCTGCTTTCCCGCAGCTGCCTTTAAAAGCACCATTCAGGCATTTGCCCAAGAATTTGCAGCAACCCATTCCCTATTCCTTTATATATACTGCTAGTTGTCACACGCTCTCTCTCTGCCTGACTCTTCCTTCCTGCCCTGTGTGATTCCGGGGCACAGGCTGCCCTCTTGACTCATTGCACCCTCCTTGCCCAGGATCTGTAAGTAAAAATCTTTGAACTCGGCTCCTGTTGTGGTGGTGTTTTGACTTCGTGCCTTCCATCTGAAGACCCAGGGCCTGCCCCAGGCTAGGTTTCCCCGGGGAACAGAGTCAGGCAGGCATAAGCTGGGTGTGAGTCAGTCAAGAGCCAAGGGCGTCTGACCATATAAACAAGCTTCCTGTGTAAAGGATCTTTGGTCTTGGGCTGGACAACTAGGTATTATGCTGTCCACTAGGGAAAGAAGTACCCTGTGAAAGGCATACTGTAAACACTCACACCCAGCTCCCCTTCACTGCCTGTTAGGGCAAGGTCACTAGCTGCCCTGGTACTGGAACCCCGAATTAGCTGGGGGCTCTCAAAACAGATAAATGTACACCACAGCTAAACATTGATATGGTACAATAAGACTTATCTTTGAAAAACATACATACCCTCTCTATCTCTCCAAGGTATATAAATTAACTACTGGTGAACTTAGCTGCAGCTAAGTGCAACTCTGTAGCTTTTTTCTTTAAATTGTAGTAAAATACGCATAACATAAAATTTGCCTTCTTAACCATTTACTTGTGCAGTTCAATGGCATTAAATCCGTTCACATAGTTATGCTACCATCACCACCATCATCCGCAGAACTCTTTTCGTCTTTCAAAATTGGAACACTATACCCATTAAACACTAACTCCCCGTTTCCCCTCCCCGCAGCTCCCAGCAACCACCATGCTACTTTCTGTCTATGAATTTGACTACTTTAGATACCGCATATAAATGGAATCATATACTTTGTGACTGGCTTGTTTCATTTAGTGTAATTTTCTCAAGGTTCATGCATGTTGTAGCAGGTACCAGAATTTTCTTCCTTTTCAAGGTCTAATAATATTCCGTGGTATGTATATACCAATCCTATTCACCTATTCACCCATCAGTATTCATAAGCTTTTATCTGAATTTTGTGCTATCTCTCTAGGACAGATCCATAGTCATCACTCAAAAGGAATAAAAAAATTTTTGGCTCTTGGTTTATATTGCCAAAATGCTTTCCAAAAACTTTTCACAAATTTACACTATTTCTGTCAGTGTATAAATGTGCATGTCAGCATTGGATATTATTGTTTTGTTTATTTTTGTTACTTTTTAAAAAAATTTTTTTTTTTTTAGAGACAGAGTCTTACTCTGTCACCCAGGCTGGAGTGCAGTGGCATCAGCCTAGCTCACAGCAACCTCAAACTCCTGGGTTCAAGAGATCCTACTGCCTCAGCCACCTGAGTAGCTGGGACTGCAGACATATACCACCACCGCTGACTAATTTTTTAAAATTTTTTATAGAGATGGGATCTCACCATGTTACCCAGGCTGATCTCAAACTCCTGGCCTCAAGTGCAGTGAGTCTCCTGCCTCTGCTTCCCAAAGTGCTGGGATTATAGGCATGAGCCACTGCACCCGGCTATTTTTGTTACTTTGATACTAGAAATATAGCATGTCACAGTTTTAATATGCATTTCTTTAATCATTCCTAATGAAGATGAACTTTTTTTATATCTTCATTAGCTAGGGTATGTTTCCTCTTTGTAAATTGTCTTTTTATGTCCTCTGATCATTTTCCTATTAAAGATGTAGTGTTTTACTTCCTACTTTATATGCGCTACTTACAGATGAATGAAGTGTTCAAACAATCACCATGCTCTTGTAATGCCTCCCGTCTGTGTCGCACCGTCTAGGCATTAGAGAGACTGCTGTGCGCATCAGACAAAAGTCCCTGCCCTAGCGCAGTTCACCTCCTAGTGAGGGAGAAAGACTTTGAACAGGATATGTAATATGTTAAACGGCATAAGTAGGGAGATGGGGAAGACACTAGAAGTGTTGGGATCGGTGTCAGAGAAGGCTTCTCTGAATAGTTTGCAACAAGCCCAGAGGGAGGGGAGGTGGGAGCCCCAGAGGAATCTGGGGACGGTGTCTTAGGCAAGACTCAGGCAAGACGTAAGTGTGACCAGAGCGGCAGACCATGCTGGCCCTGAGGGCTGGTTGCTCAGACTTTGGCTTCGTTCTCTGAGTGACAAGAAAGCAGTTGGGAGAGGGATTTTCAGCCCGGCGTGATGTGATGTGGCTGGCACCTTAGAAGGATTGCTCTGACTTTCCTTCTGAGGATAGACTGGGGGAAGTACAGAAGGGAAGCTGCGAGATCTGTTCAGAAGTCCCTGCAGTAATTCAAATGAGAGACGATGGGGCTTAGAGCAGGGGTCGGCAGACGTATGTGTCGTAAGGTGGAGCCGACAGGTGTGGCCATAGGCATCCGATGTGGGGTGGAGGAGGAGTCAGTAAGACCTCCAGCTTTTGGCCCAAGCACCTGGAATTCAGAAGTTGAGAAAAGAAAGACAGCAGGAGTAGATCTAGACGGGCAATTGGGAGCTCAGTTTTTGACAAGTTAAGTTTGAAATGTCTATTAAACATTCAAGAGCAATGTCGAGAAGGCAGTTGGATATATGAGTCTGGAGTTCAGGGAGGAGGTCTGGGATGGAGATATAAATCTGGGAGTTGTCAGTATATGGATGGTATTTAACGCACTGCTCTTGTGTGAGGTCACCAAGGAGTGAGAACGGATAAAAGAGAGAGGAGATGCTAAATGACTGAGCCCACTGCCTCCCATGTCAGGAGAGACTTGGACCCTTTGGCACAGTCATGGCACTCTGAGGGTTAAAGGGCAGGGAGTGGGCATGGGAGGGGAGAAAAGACATGATCAGGTCTGTGTTTCAGATCAGTGGCTCTGCGGGACCGCCTGTTGTTCATCCCGTCTCTTCTGGGTATGGAGAGAGTCTGAGAACTTCCCATCAGAGGTCCCAGCAGGCAATGCTTAATGTCTCAGATTTCCATGGTTACATTTGACCAAACCTCAGTGAACTCTTTAATCTCAAGAGTCATCATCAACAGGGCAGAGCACATTGGTGGCCCTTCGATATTGACGGGGACAATGTATACTTGGGAGGAGACAGGGAAAGGGCAAGGGCCCGAAGGGCAGCTGGGCTGGAGAGCAGCCCGTCCTGTCTGCTGGCTTCTTCTTTAAAATAGTGATTGTCAAGGAGCTGGGGAGGGGCAGGAACATCAAAACACCCAGAAATCTTTGTCAATCTAGTTTTCTCTGACCCCCAAGTCCTCTGACCCCAGGAGATGCTAGAACTTCCTCCTGTCTCACTTTCAGTGGCGAATATTCTCAGATGGGAGCTGGGAAGGAGCAGCAGTGCTTGGCCAGAGAGGACACCCACCAGTGCGCCACTTCTCACCTGCTGCTCAGTATTAAGAAGAGTGGCCGTGTAATTTTCCACCCAAACCAGGGCACTTTTGACCTGTGGGGGGAAAGGGGACCTACTAATAATTGCCCAGCACAGCAAGTATACACTGGGACTGTCCTAAGCAAACTCTGGCGTTAAGCCCACCAGCAGAGCTCCAAGTGTGGTTGAGAAATTCCAGTATCAGCATCACCTAGAGAGATGATTTTAAAAATAAGCCTCTGAGCTCATCTCCAGATGTACTGGCTCAAAATCTTTCTTCAGGATGGGACCCACGGTCTGCATTTTTAGTAACCCCCTCCCCACCCCATGTAGGATTTCTCTCTTTGTCCCATCATCTCCTTCCTTCCGCAAGAGATGATTCATGGTCATTTCAGACAAGGCTTTAGCAAGAAGGAGGAACTGCTGGGTGAGGAGGGCTCATCTTTCCCGCAATAGGGCGGCTGTCCCATTTCTAACACGTCCTGAAACTGGGGCAGTGCTGCCTTCCTGGGGAACTCAGCCCCTCTGCATGTTCAGGACAGTCAATTCCTTGTTTCCTTCTCTTGGACTCTGGGCTGCCCCATTGTCCCTGACTAGATCCTGGGCTACTGCAGTAAAACATAAGGAATTATCCCTCTGACTCTTAAAGGCACATCAGGATTAACTCCTAGATGTCAATGCCCTGGCAAGTGTCCCTCCCACAGCATCCCTTTCATAATGCATTCTGTCTGTGGCATCTGTGAATTTAAAGCCTTTTTGAGCTTCATTTATATTTTAAGCCTGTTTTCTCTTCTTTGGATTACAAATCCCATAAATTTCCTACCTGTTGAATAGTACTCCCTTCATTTGTCTAAATGCCAGCCTTTTCTCCTTGACTCCTGAAAGCTAGAAGACGATGACTCCCCCTGGGAAACCATGTATACCCTACATGTGCATTTCCTTCTGCGGCACTCTGTTTCAACAATCACAGGGCTGGAAGGGACCTTGAACGTAGTTAAACTGAACTCTTCCAATTCTGTCCACCAGATCTCCTCTTTCCTTATAGCCCAGTCTGCTTGAATATACTTGGTGGCGAAGAACTTACTACCTCCGGAAGCAACCAGCTCCAACTTTGCAGAATTTTCTTTTTTAATGTTGTTTAAAAATCAGCCTTCCCTAGGATAGGATGATTCATGTGGTAATGGATTGGAATTGGAAACAGTGTGAACTCATGTTTAGTTTAATATAGATACAGATGGTTACATATAGAAATATTTATAGATATGTGTGTATACATGGGTTGGTATACATACATATATTTCCTCGATCTGTCACCTCAGGGGCCCTAGAAGCAATTGACACCCAGATAGCAACAAGCACACCTTGTGCCCAGATCTTGGTTTCTAATACCATTCTCCAATTAAAAGAACCAAGACTCAGAGAAATGGCTGATTCTAGGACTGGGGCAGAAAATATATAAAATGAGCCTGGAGCATATGGTAGGACCACACAGTAAGGAAATGCTCAAAAAAGCTGCCGTGAGAGGTATGTCGAAGAGACACAGGAGCCAACTAAAAGAGCTTCCAATAGCCAATGCTGGACCAATTTGAGCAACAACATAAAGTTGTCTTGGGTTACAACTCAAAGTGTAAAATAAATATCAATGAATCCATACTGATATAAATAAGTGATCGCATAAATAAATAAATGAGGGAGAACAGACAAATCTCCCATGTAGAATAATTCTTAAAAATTTATGTAGATACACCATCCTCAAGAAAGTGAAGCATAACTCCCTATTAAGTGTAGGCTCTGCAGAGCGACTTCCTTCTGAAGAATGCAGTATGGTGGGGGGTAACTTTACAACGGAGAAACTCGGCAAACACTGCTCAGAGAAACCGGGCAATCAAGGCCAACGCCAACAGGGATAAGTCACATTGATCATGCGTGCCCTTGGAGTGTGACATGATGAGGGTGGCACATCGCCTCTGTGGTCTTCCTCCCAAAAACCCAGTAACCCCAGTCTAACCCCGAGAAAAACATCAGACAAATCCCAAATGAGTAAGAGACATTCTGCAAAATTCATGAACAGAAATCCTCAAATCTGTCCAGGTCATCAAAATCAAGGAGAGTGAACAACTGTCACGAGCAAGAGGAGCTTAGGAGACCCGACAGCTAAGTATGATGTGGCATCCCGGGGGGACTCTGGAAGGGAAAAAGGACATTAGGTGAAGACTAAGGAAATATGAATAAAGTATGGCCATTAGTTGAGAACCACGTGTAGATGTTGGTTCAGTGACTGTGACCGTGTGACATACTAATATAGGATGTAGGTGGCAGAGGAAACTGGATGGGTGTGTGGGAAACTCTCTGTTTGCAATTTTTCTGTAAACCTAAAACCGTCATAAACTAAAATGTGTTTTTAAAAAAGAATATCAGCCTTCCCTACCTAGGTACTGGCTTTGGCTCTGTCCTTGGCTCGAATTAACTCAGAAACAACCCTGAACGGGTCAACCCTGTGTCCCTCGAGGCCCCTCCCCAGGGGCAGTCACCATACTCCCCTCTCCCCCTGCCCTAGCGTCTCATCTCCAAGTCAGTTGTCTCCACCCCTTTGTAAGATCCTCCAGGTCCTGGTTTCGCTTCTGACCAGATCACCCTTCTTCAGGCACAGCTCAGTTTGACAACTGCCCGCCCAAGTTCAATGAGGTGCCCAGAACTGAACATAACACTTGCATGTGGCTGCCCAGGGAAGCCAGGGGAGAGCAGGCCCGTCACCTCCTTCAGTTCATACACCTATATCTCTATTGGTATAGCCCACAGTGACTTCAGTGACTTACTTTGGAGAGCAGCCAGCTCACACTATTATCTCCAATGCAGCTTTCCATTTGTTTTTCAAACCGCTCCACTGCACCCAACATAAGGAATAACTTTCTGCAAAGTTGAAGTTTACTGAAAAACAAAAAAAGAAAGAAAAGCGTTGCATCTGGAGATAGTGTCCCAACATTGGGAGTGGCAGCTATAAAGAAAGGGGAGATTTGGTGGGTGGAACTGAAAATGGAGGTTCACTCCAGTAATGTTTACAGTCCCTGGGACAAGTTACTTAACTGCTCTTGCCTCAGTTTCCTCATCTTTAAAAAATTTAAAAATAAAATGAAGCAAGGATAATGATAGAACCTGCCTCATAGGGTGTTGGGGATTAAATGAATTAGTGTGTATCAAGGTGCTTGGACCAAGTTTCTGGCACACAGGAAATACTATGTAAATGTTTGCTGGTGTTTGCTATTATTTTAATATTTGTTCTAAGGGTAGAGACAGTCCAAGAAGAAGAACTTCCACCAGCCACTGGTAAATCACTCCTGACCCATGGGTCCTTTTTGGACCCCAGCTCTGACACCCAGCACTCTGGCGTCCTCTCCTGGTTTTATGTCATCTGCTCGTTTGCTCAGTAAGCCCGTCAGCGTCCCCTTCCGAGTCATCTGTGTGCATGTTGAATAGAAGGAGACAGAGGGCAGAGCCTGGTGGCGAGTGTGATGGGGTGATAAGGCCGGGTCTCCTACCAGCCGGGCTGGTGTCATGCCAAGTAGAATGAAATACCCTCCATCTCTGGGCACCAGATTAGTCTTACCACAAATCATGACAAGTGCCTTACACATGCTAATGACCAACTTCCTTTGGTTTTAAAGCCCGATCATTTCAGGACCATCAGAGTAAATGATGGGCTCTAACTATCGAAAAAGAAGTTAGAGGTGCTGGCACTTGAACTTAATTAGACACCTGTGCTCTTTGTACGGCCCGATAAGGTCAGGCAAATACATTCAGCGTTAATAACATCATCAGCGCCGTGTGGTCGGCAAGCCTTGCCAAAGTCGATACGTCAAGTTTTTGTGGCTCGGAACATGTGTCTTCTATTCACACTCAAGCTTGTCTCTTACTTGCCAACAGCTGGTGCCACATCTGGAAAGCCTATTTCTGCTGTGGCTTCTTGTCTCCTATGAGTGTTTTATGGGACACTCCCCCCTCACCTCAATCCTTGTAAGAGAAAAGGGCTCACTCATTCATTCTCTGAAGGCCTGTCAAGAGGCAGCCCCTGTGCGCTGGCTGCAGGGGACCTGGGTGAATCAAGACAAAGTCATGCTCCAGGGCAGCGGCCTTCAAACATTAGTTGCAGAACAGTCACGGGGAAGTGGGTGCCTAGGAAGGAGGGCCCACTCCAAGCCCACTGTGTCAGAATTCAGGGGAGGGTGCATGGCCTGGAGCTCTGGCTTTCTCACGTGCTCCCTGTGTGATTCTGACACAGGTGGTCTGAGCACCACACCCCAGGAAATACTCATCAAAAGGCTTTTAGGCCCCCGTAAACCACGTGGCATAATGCACCGGATTATTAGCATAACCAGCAAGCAGTTCGTTCTTTCTTGCATTAGAATCAGAGAGGGTTTAGACGACTGTCAGTTCTCCGGGTAGGAGAAGAGGGAAAAGGGTGTTGGAAAGAGGGAACAGCACAAGCTAGAACATGGAGGTGTGGTGCTGGGAAGAGTAGAAAGGACACTGGGGTCTGATTTTGCAAGGGATACGTTCAAGGCATGAGCCTTGGAGACAAGCAATCCTGGATTTGAACTCCAGCTCACCCCTTGCTACCTGTATGTCCTCAGGCAAGTTCTATAACCTCTCTGAGCCTCAGTTTCCTCTTCTGTAAAGGGCGACTACCTACATCCACTTGTCAGGGCTGAGAGGTTAAATAAATTAATAAATATCTACACAGTATTTACCGAAGTGCCTGGAGCGAGGTAGATGCTCCACAAATTACAACTACTAATAAAACTAGTAGTAATAGTGGAATCTGCATCCATTAAAGAAAAAGAACAAAAAATAGTACTAACAAGGAATAACAATCAGACAAATACTATTCTATCTTACTAAGGAGTTTCAACTTTATTTTTTATAGGCCTTGAGTAGCCATGGACATTTTTAGAGCAGATGTCATATTGCATTTAGTCAGTCAATAAATATTTATTGTGCACCTACTAGATGCCAGGCTGTGCCAGACCCTGAAGCTGGTTGGGACTGCGTTTGAGGGGGCTCTGGAGGCAGGATGGGGGATGCACTGGAAGCAGGAGACCTTTACAAACTGTCACAATGGTCAGGGCCGGTGGTTCTCAAAACTGAACGTGCGTCAGAATCACCTGAAGGCCTTGTGCAAAGCGCAGGTTGCTGGGCCTCAACCTCAGAGTTTCTGATTCAAGAGGTCTGGGGTGGGGCCTGAAAATGTGCATTTTTAACAGGCTCCCAGGTGGTGCTGTGGATGCTATGGGGCTCACTTTGAGAACCACAGTCTACCCCAAAAGAAGAGGGCATGCAGACAAAAAAGGCACAGCCACCAAGGAGTGTACCACGGTGGTGGCACTTTAGGGGTGGAATGAACAGGAAACAATGAGCACAAGGAACACTGGGACCAGGCCATCTCTAAGTCTGTCCTCAGGGTTTGCTTGTGCCTGGGTGTCCCATACACCTTTGGCGTCCTGTAAACCCACCCACTTTGGGGGAGAGCAGGAGGCTGCGTTTCTCAGTGTGGTCTCTTTTATCTCTGTGTATGTGTATGTATGTTCAAGGGAGAAGCTTTTCTTCTTTCTTTCTTTCTTTTTTTTTTTTTTTTTTGCTATTCTATTCCTCCCGGGATGTTGATGCCACTGAGATGCGCGGGTACCGTTCCGCAAGAGTGCCCGAGGTGTGTATTGAATTTCGGTCCCAGATCATTTAATGCGTGGTGACAGAGGGAGAGGATGTCGTTTGGATTCATGTGGAACTCTCCGCCTTTTCTATTTTCTGTACCGAAAGACCGCAGAGCCTCGCTCAGCAGCCAGCCCCCGAACTCCCCACCCGCAAGGACCTCGTGGCATCGGGAGCCCTGGTCCCCACGGCATTGCCAAAGCTCCTGTGAAACCCAGTGGAAAATTGGAACGTTTGTGCGGGTCTTCAGAGCATCTGTTTCATTTACAGCTCCCCACAACTCGAGTTGTTACTGAATTAAACATCGAAACAAACAACAATCAATAGTCTAACAATATTATGTTCTGAAATGTGTTCTTTAATAACGACCGCAAAGCTCTCGGAGGGAACGCGCGAGTGTGCACTAAACGGAGATCTGCGTTAATTCCTTCACAGCTGCTGCTTTTGAAAAATGGTTCTGGGTGTTTCTTACTGATGCAGAGTGTCCTCTTTTCTGTGGATCAGAAACTTCTCCCAGGTAGTTGGCTGTGATCTCACCCCTTGTAGTCTTGTTCAGGAAGGCTGCTTCCAATCTGCAATCCTTCTCCTGGCCTGGACTGTTGAGTTAGAAGCTGGGCAGCCCGCCCCAGCCCCAAACCGTGTGACCCGAGGCCCGTACCCAGACAGGCACTGGGGGAAGATGGAGAACCGTAAGCAGGGAGGCTGCGCATCCCAGAACAGGGATTTTCTTGGCTCCTGAACACCGTGATGTTCCATGGCTTTCTGAAGAAGGTTAAACACATGGACACTGTCTTCTGGGATCTTGTATTCTAAGAGGGACACCACCAAAGAGGGTAGATGTAAAGATGACACAAGCACTAAGTACACAGGGAAATTAACCAGTTACCATTAAAATTAGATGCCACCCTGGGGTAGGTGCTTATCATAGAGGAAGGTGTGAGAGCAATGCCTGGGGCATTGGGTGTCTGTGCTTAAATGGAGTCGCAATTCTCTTCCTTAGCCATCCCCACCCTAAGAGGAGGAAGTACTAGGAAAAGTACATTTTGGCTTTAGGTTTTAGGATTTTAAGGCCCTAGAGAAGTCAATAACTTCTCTGAGACCCTATGTCTTACTTGGTCTCCACCATGTTCACCTGCTGAGTCCCTGCCCTCCTTTCCCTCTGACCCACGATCCAGACTGATAATTTATGTTTTCTAATATCATTGACATACTTTGGTTGATTTTTGAAGACAAAAATTATAAAGATATACAAAAGTAGGCAGAATAGTGTAACGAACGCCCTGTCATTTTGGTGGGTTTTTCGTGACTTTCCCCTCCTAATTATTGATGTCCTGGAGTGCAGTGCCGTTATACTTCTGTTTGAAGTAACAACGGAGGAGAAAGAGGACAGGTTGTTTGAGGGGATGGAATATAATCTTGCAAGTGAAAGAGAGAAGGTGGAAGTTACAGCTCTGTTGACTTCCACCTTCTCCACGTGGGGCCTTCAAACCTGAGCAGGTAGAACCAACCATCTACTAAGGGACCTGCAGCCTAAGGCAGGTGAGGTCCATGTTTATTAAGTGTCTACTATGTGTCTGGGGGTCTGAAATAAAATTACAAGACAAGGTGTTGTGATGCTCTTAATGACACACGGTGATCCAGAAAAATGGGGCAGTTGAGGAAGAGAACAGGCAAATTATTTCAAACATGAAAAAAAAAAGAGTGGATCTGAAAATTAAGGAACAGTGAGTTCAAACAAATGGCTTATACAATTTTAGGACTTGGTGTGGTGACCATCAGGAACGAGCACTGGCTGCCTAAGAATAATCTACACACAACTATCCTCGTTTCCGTGCAAGGAGGCATTTGGCTGGTGGATTGTCAGAATGCCGTAGACATCGTTTATTTTTATTTTAGCAAAGCAGTTAACAGTCTCCCCACACATCATCACAACGAATATGTTGACCCATCAGCCATATGATCATTCTCTTAGCTAGAATCACGCCCCGAAGTTTGATTCCAGAGCTGGAAGAAAGGCTCTGTCCTGGGCCCCTGCCTCGCTGGACTCATTTTTATCAATCGCTCCGCTAAAGACTTGGAAGGCAGCTAATCAGAATTGTAAATGGCAAACCAAGACCAGAGATGGAATAATGATCCGACATTTGGAGAGAAAAAGATTTATTATGTAAGCAGTTACTTTATCTTAGATACACACTTGTGTGTACAGAGAGACCATCATGGAAACATGTGCTATATATATACACATGCATATGTATGTATGTAGGCACGTGTCCTTCGTTCTCCAAGTGGTACTCAGTTTGACTTAGAGGAGACTAGTATTTATAGGATGCACTCTCTTTGCTGTAGAGAAAGGTACAAATATGCAATGCTGCTAACAGTAAGAGCTACAATTTAGTGAGTATCTACTATGTGCCAAACAGCGAAGCAGGCTGTGCAGAAAAGGGTTTCGGCAGGCCTGAGTCTGCCATCCTCAGAGAGACCTGCTTGCAGGGTCGGCGTCTGGATAATGTCTGGGAACTTGGACTTGGGGAGGGTCCCCAGAACTGATGCTCATTCTGAACACCTGCTTTCCTTCTGGGAGATGGGAATTTTGGTACATGCCAAGCAGAGGGTAGCCTACAAGGCCAGCCCCCCAATAAAAACCCTGGGCACTGAGTCTCTAATGAGGTTTCCTGGTAGACAGACAACATTACACACGTGTTGTCACTACTTGTGGCGGGGGGAGTTAAACGCTGTCTGTGTGACTGAACTGGGAGAGAACCCATGGAAGCTTGTGCCTGGTTAGCTCCGAACTTCCCCCCACGTGCCTTTTCCCTTTGCCGATTTTGCTTTGTGTCCTTTCACAGGAATAAAGCTTAGCCAGGAGTGTGATTATGTGCTGGGTTTTGTGTGCCCTCCCAGTGAATCACTGAGCCTGGGGGTGGTCTCAGGGCCCCTGAGCCGCAGTGTGAGATACTCATATCATGTACCACTTATAGCAACTCTGCACTTACTACTGCTAACTCATGGACCCAGGGCTTGAGCCCTGCTCTAGCTCTGAAGACTGGCTTGTCCCACGGAGGCACACAGTGGCCCTTAATGCTTGGTGCCACACAGGCCTGACCCCTGAATGGAGAGTCCTCAGATCTCCAGCCCCGCAGTCTCGTCTCCATGTCTTCGGGGATGAGCAGAACAGGGGCAGGGCGTGGCCTCTACTTTTTAGGGCCCACGGAATTTACCGCTGTTAGTTTCACTCATGGATTCTCTCTGCCCCTCCTTCCTGTTGGCTGCCCCCTGGGAGAGCAGGTGGTTGTGATTTCCGGCAAAGGCGGTGTTTGGTCTAACCGGGGGTTGAGGACTAATGTTGGCTGCAGCCCGACCCCACTGGGTGGCCACTGGCCAATCACCCCATCCTCTTCCTGTCACATGAAACGGGTCATGCTCCAAAACCCATAGAAGCACAACACTGAGAGTGGACCCCATGGTACACTATGGACTCCAGGTGACAAGGAGGTGACAGTGTGGGTTCATCTTGGAGATACACGTACTGCTAAGGTGTGGGATGCCAGTGTCAGGGGTGAGGAGCAGGGGGTGTGGGAACTCTCTATTCTTTCTGCTCAATTTTGCTGTGAACCTAAAACTGCTCTTTAAAAAAAAACCCCAAAAAACAAAAAAACAAGGACACACAATAGCTCTCCGAGTGTGGTGCAGGGTATGGATTAGGGCAGCCAGAGACAGCCACTTTCTTAAGAGCGTGACTAATTTCTAACATTCCCCACTGCTCTCTCCATTAAATGCCCTGAAATGTGTTTGAGAAAGAAAAAAATTGTCCCTTCCTTTTGCCAACTGTCAGGTGATGCGCCATCCTCTCCCCAGCCTGAGAGGGCACAGAATGCCCAGTTCTCTGTTGTTAAACTGCTTCCTTCACCTATGGAGCCCTGCGGCTGCAGGAACCAGAAGCTTATCGTGGAATTGCCCTTTTTATGAGTATCCTGTTTCCAGTAGCCCCCACTTTTCTGCCAGAGCTGCGACAAGACCCTGGCAGGAGTGAGAGGAGGCAAAGAAGGAGGAGACGGTTCCCCTTTGCAGCCCTGGGGGGTGGTCCAGGGACTGGAGGAGGAGGACCTCATGGGACCTGCCCCAGCCACCGTCAAATTCAAACCTACATCTGAGTGACACAGGAAGTGGCCAGAGGTTGCAATATGTGACAGTGAATGTCATTGCCACTTCCTGTTTCTAAGCCCATCACCCACCATCTTCTCTCCCCCAACCCCACTCAGTGTGTTTTGGCATCACGTACACTTAAAGCCCAGCCTCCTGGGGGTGGAGAGACCATTGCATTCTAATAGGATAAACAGACAATGCAAAGGGACGGTCCCCACTGCATCCAAAATGCATCCACCTTCAGAGGATGGAGTGCAAGGAGTAGCCAAGAAGAAAACTGTGTTAAGAACACACCTCTAGAATCCCGCAGGCCTGAATTTGAATTGGGCTTTGCTGGTTTCCAGCTGTGCAACCTCAGGCAAATTACTGATCCTTGGTGAGCCTTTGTTTTCTCATCAGTAGAACAGGTAACAACGGTTTCTACCTTACCGAGTGTGGGAATTCAATGAGACAGTTCAGCTGACCTGCACAAGGACAGCATGCTCCTTTATGATCACTCACTCCCTTTCTCTGCCGCCCCCTCTGCACTCAGTTCTGTTACCTGTCTCTCCCCACTCTAGGAAGTCTACCTTCACCCCCTCCAGAGAGACACCAACACCAGACACACTCTTGTCCCAATGTCCTTTAGAAGCATTATCTTCTCCTCCCCAAAGAGGTCCTGCTTATCTTGAATAAGTGCCCAGCCTCTCAGTGTGTATGTTCCAGAGTTCTCCCTGCCCCTGACACCTGCGTCCGAGACCACTGTTGTCACCCTGGCACATCACTATGTCTTGAGGGCAACGGTCTAGGTCTATATGAGTGTTTGTTCCTCAGGCAAGCCTATCGTCGTAGAAATCCATGGTTTAGAGGAGAAGCAGGTCCAAAGAAATTCGAGTTTATTTGTTTGTGTTTTGGTGGTGGTGGTGGTGGTGGGTTGTTTGTTTTGTTTTGCTTTGCTTTGCTAAATTGCCACTCTCCGTGAATATAACAGTTTATTTTTAATGATAAGGATAAGCTCCTGTTAAAAATAAAGATGCCCAAGAGCAGGCAGTGCGCGTTCTGAAGAACAGATCCGAGAGTGGGATCGTGAGCTGGACGGAGAGCACAGCTTCCAGAAACTAACGCGGATCCCGGTCTGAGCCATGCGCCAGTGCTTTATAGCAAGTGACCTTCAGGAAGTCACTTGAGCTCCTATGCCTCATCTGTAAAAAGGGATAATGGGTTCATTTGCGGGAGCATGAGAGCATGCATGTAAGTTCTTAGCCCGTGCCTGGCAGGCAGGAAGCAGTCACTACATGCCAAGCTGTCATTATGATGCCTTCTAAAATGCAGTCGGAACCTGTGCTCAAAGCAGCTGCTTCGGCATCGATGGAAGAGCTTGGTGTCGGTCAACCTGCCTCCTGGCACTTGAGTGTTTCATCCCATCAGATGTAATCGTAGGTCCTTAATAGAAGCAGGTATGCTCCCCTTTGCCACTTACGTGGCCCCTTACCGTGAGCTGTGCTTGGCCGCTTAGGTGTCACTTGCCCACTACGAGGTCATCTAGAAGCCAATAGATGTCGGTAAATAAATCTTTGTGATTATCAGAAATATCAAGAAAGTCTCCGACCTTCCTGTGGGGCCCAGCCTTTTCGAGTTTAGCCATCACAGCCTTTCAGAAACTCCTGTCTGAGGCAGTGGCTGCACTTTGGAATTTATCACCATGCACCCATGCTTGTGACGTGGACCCTTTGGGCACAGTGTGGTTGAAAGTGCCCTCATATATGAGCCAGGAAGAGCATGTCATTGCCCCACGGCGACCAGCCATCTCCTCTGGAAGCTCTAGTGAGGGAAACACAGCTGGACCCACCTGTTTTGGATAAACATTTTTACATTGAAGAAGTCCCAGATTGAGTACCCAGGGGACCGAGCAGTAGAGGCAGGCACGAGCCAATGAAGATAACAGTGAAAATGATAGTTCTTCTTTCTTGAGCCTCTTTAGGCAATTATCTGTGCATTATCTCATTCAGTTCTCACAAGAGCCCTTACAGGTAGATACTGTGATTATTTCCGTTACAGGGGTGAGAAGCACGATGCTCAGAGAGGTTAGGTAACTTGCCCAAGGACACAGAGCAGGGAAAGGATAGAGAGGA
The DNA here is from genome assembly GCA_963574885.1 of Lepilemur ruficaudatus. Classification (NCBI taxonomy): domain Eukaryota; kingdom Metazoa; phylum Chordata; class Mammalia; order Primates; family Lepilemuridae; genus Lepilemur; species Lepilemur ruficaudatus. The sequence goes on from CAUYRT010005376.1 coordinate 29,983, forward strand.
CCTTTGAGCCCAGGTGTGTCTGACTGCAGAGATGGGGCTCCTGAGCTGGGCTCCTGCGCAAGCAACAAAAAGCAGTGCCAGGTAGAGTCCGGCTTTCAGACTGTATCTTCTCAGTTGTAATGCTCTGGAACAAAAAGACAATCTTATGTGGCATCTTAACACAGAAATCAGATCCGAGTGGAACTGCTGGGATGAAGGGAGCTGGGGCCCAGTGCCCTTGTCATTCTCCTGTCTTCCCCTCGGGGCCCTCGGGAAGCTCTGGTGAAGCTAAAGGAGCAGAGTCTGGACTTCAGAGCTTCTGTTTTGTCTTTGTGAAAGAGAATGTAAATATCTGCTCAGTGAATTACAGAGCTGTTGGGAAGATTCAATGGGTTAACACATACGAAGCATCTAGGACACTCTCCAGCTACTATTAATATGCTAACTGATACCTTTTATGGGGAAATCAGTGTTAATCCAGAGGGAGTCGTAGTGGTTGAACGGTAGCCTCCTAAAAAGATATATCTGTGTCCTAATCCCTGGAACCTGTGAACATTACCTTACATGACAGAAGCTGTGATAAAGTTTAAGATCTTGAGAAGAGTTTATCTTGAAGCGATGCAGCCGCAAGCCAAGCAAGACCGGAGCTACCAGAACAACAGACAAGGAACGCAGGCTCCCCTGAGCCCCCAGGGGCGCGTGACCTTGTTGAAACCTTGATTTCGGACTTCTGGCCTCTGTACTGTGAGAGGATAAATGTCTGTGTTAGGCCACCCTGTTTGCAGTACTTTGCTATGGCAGCCCTAGGGGTGGCTTGGGGATCGTCACACAGGGATCGTCACCCCAGTGTGGCCCCAGCTCGTGCACCATATCTGGGAATTGTTTCACCCAAAGATGATGGCGTGGGCCAGGTGCCAGAATCCTTGAGGTGACACATGAGAGGCGCCCACCGCATTCCTGCACGCGGGCAGCCGCCCCCCCTCCCCCGGCGGCAATCCTCTCCACCCCTGCAAGGCCCTTCAAAGGGCAGAATCTGGGTCACTGCTCCGGTTTCCACTTTCCTCCTGAACCTGGGCTCCAGCGATCACAATGTCGAGCCAGTTATTTGTAATACCCAGATTGTCACTTCTGACAACGGGTCTGCATTTATCTGTTGAGTCTAATGATCGTGCGGACGGGAGCTTTATTTGTGCTGTCAGTGTGGCACTTTATCATCATCCACATTTAGACCTGGGGTGGCGGGGCTTCCGAGACGAGCAGTAATGCCTCTTGCTATGCGTCCTCTCCCCCATCTCACTTCAAAATTAGCCCTTCCCGGGAAAGTGGCGCTGAGCCAAGTTGGGTCTACAGTGCCTCCGAGTGACCAGGAGGCGGTCTGGGGTCCAGCGTGGTCTTGCCACATTCCTCAGCTGCAAAGAGGTTCTCCCCAGGATGACCCCACAGCAGCCAAGCCACAGGGACTTCTCCACGACAGCCACCTGGCATTGATTTTTCAGCTGCACCTCCCGAGAATTTGCCAGAGCCACAAAGTAAAGAAGCAGTAACTCTTTTTTTTATTTTTTTTGGCCACCCCACCTGCTGAGGGGGTATCACATGCTATTTCTGCACTCACTGGTATAATTTGGAGAAAGCTTTGCCAAAAAGAATCCCTGGACTAGTTAAAATAATGTTAGCTCATGAATAGAAGAAAAAAAAGGCATTATGGTCAGGTAAAAAGAAATTAGAATTTAGAATCAGGGGAACCAAATTCCAAACCCAGCCTGCCACTTTCTAGCTGAGGGACTTGGGCACAGGACTAACCTCTGGCCCTGGTTTCTCATTTAAAGGCAACGGGATAAATAACGACTCCACTGTGTTGCTGAGAGGATTAAGTCATCAATGTGGGTAAACCATAAGGTGCTATGTGACTGCATCCACAGGTGACAGGGAAGGGAATGCCTTGCCGCTCTTTGGTTCTGTGTTTTGAGTCCTGAGGTCAGGGCCAGGTTAGCCCAACATAGACGCTGTTCCACCAAAGGACCTCTGTCCAGGGCCTCCTGGCCGTTTATACGGGCTGCGAATCAACAGAGACCTCCGGCCACAGTCCTATCACGCCTTGTTCCATCTCTGCTTGTCGTACATTGAATTTCAAAAGATGCTGGCTGGTTTCTCTTATCTCCAAAAGTGAATGTTATGGTTCGCGTCTCTCTTTCTGAAAGAACCAAATGCACACATCAAAAGGGAAAGAAGAAAGCTCGTCCTGCCATCCCAGAGCACTGAGCGTTTGCAGATACCTAGGTTGATCTGACCGTTTTCTGGCCTGTGTGTTGGAAACTGGACTTGGGCAGAGCTGCAGAGGGCTGGGCCTGACTGGCCCTGGCAAGGGGTGGTGAGTACAAGGAGGAAGGGGAAAGGTCTGTAGGAAAAGGCTGATGAAATAAATCTCTGATTTCCTATCTGCTCTGAGCAGGATGCTAGAATGGCTGAGCTCAGTGGCTTAAAAGAATGCCTGATTCCTTGGAGTGGGAATCTGCCCAGCTCCAGAGAACTGGGAAGAATGAGGACAACGTGTTTGTTGTTCTCCACCCTCAGGGAGAACGTATATTCACAAGTGTGGAAGGGAGAATTATATGCATTGTGAATTGTAAATTAATCAATAATACAATCCTTCTAGGCATTCATTGCACAGCTTGTTCTCTACGTGTTCAACTGTAGCGGTGTTGTTACAAACCCCTAAATGACAGGCATGAGATTTATCCAAGTCCTTTTGTACTGGACCCAGAACACCCTGTGTCAACTGGTCCTTAATGCATCTTGATGAGATTAGAAGGACTAGGGATGGGTCTCACATTGTGGCAAACATAAACCCCCCTGGGAGTTTGTTTGGAATGCTGATTCCTGGGCTCCACTTCTAGCAATTCTGATTCAGTGGGTCTGGGGAATGCTGCAGAATTTGCATTTTTAACAAGCTCTCCAGATGTTTCCATTGTAAGTGGTCTACAGGCTACTCTTTGAGTCACACAGATCCAGACCAGCCCTTCTGAAACATTGATGTGCACGTGACTCCCCAGGGTGCCTTGTTAAAGTGGAGATTCTGATTCAGGGGTCTGGAGTGGGGCTCAAAATTTTGCATTTTTAAACATGCTCCCAAGTGATGCCGTCGCCACGGGTCCCCACCTCACACTTTGAGTAGCAAGAATCTACCTGCTATTGTTTCCCTGCAATCGGGATGTACCGGCTGTAGCAGGGGCTTTGTTCTAGATGGATGATTCAAACCATAAAACGTCTGCTTACCTAATATCTTAGATTATAGTCATGTACTTTTCATTTGTAATTAAAATAACTGTTTATCTTAACTGCCAGTCAGGTAGGAAATTTTTACACAGCAAGCACTTTAAAGAAATAAATATCTAGGTACAATTTGCTACTTTCTCACTAATACTTAACACCCAACATTTTTCTGTTCCTAAACTTTAATGTGCATTTGCTCCAACAGCCGGATTCTGATGAGTCTTAATGCTTGGCTCAGGGAACTCAAGCCAGCTCGGCAACAAAGACCCCTCTGAATGACCGCCTTTAGTAGTTGGCAGCTTTGTATTTTCTTAAAGCAAGAGTCTCTTCTAGGACTGTTTTCTTCAAATCAAAATGAAGAGTCTAATCTATCAGTTAACACTCCATAGCAACTGGAGGGCTTCCGCTGCTTCCTCCAGCTATTATTTCTCAAGACACAATCAAGTGTACCCCCATTAGCTGCAGCAAGGGAGAGAAAACTGGAAGGAACTTGATTTTCCCACTGTAGTGGGCTAGCCAGAGAGAGCAGGGGGTGGCCCGTGCACATGCTCAGGTGTGGACGGTGCACTTGGGGACCCAGGGGAGCAAAGGGAGACAGGCACGGGGGACTCGAACACTGACTTGTATTAGGAATTCCAAGCAGATAGTCGTTATGAAGAGGGGCCAGCCACCCAGCTAGAAGCAGCTAGCTACCCAGCTAGCCTCTCAGTTGCTGTTCCAACTTCTCCTTCCTCACGCCGTGACCTCCACACCCTCTTCTCAGCTGAGAACCTCGCCCCTTATTTTCCTCCCAGGAGACCCAGGTCTCTGGGCATCACTTTCGAGTCGTTCTCTTCCACCTCGTCCTATCTTCTTGCCCATCCTGGGCTTCCTGTCCTCTTAATTCCAGGCCTAACCCTCTGTCTGGTTGGACAGAGCCCTGGGCTAGAAAGGTGGCCTTTTCTGATCTGAAGATGGCCTCTCTGTTCCCCTATGAGCTGTGACCACAGGAGCCTACCTGAGCCTTGTCTTTGCATGACAACTGTCTGCTCTCTGCCCCTCACCAGGGCCTGTGAACCGTGTCTACTCACCTGTGTCTCCTTGCTTGTCCAGCCCAGGCTGGCTGAGAGCAGCCTCCTATACATCTCCAGTCCAACCCTGGACTTCCTCCCTGCTGGAGAAAACCGCAGCTGCCTGGTGACCAGGCCCTCTACAAATGCATCTCCTCTCCCTGTGGCAGGGCAATCCTGCCACTCAGTAGGCCTATCACTCAGCTCCTGTCGAGTTGCGTGGAGGAGCCAGGGCTCCCCGAGGTCCCAGGCAGCTGCCTCTGCTACAGACAACAGCCACATACTGCGTGCATATGCGCAGGCGTGTGTGTGTGTGTGTGTGCAAAACCTATAGCTGTGTCACAGTTTACATATATTAACCTCATTTGACCTTGTAGAGCAATTAGTATTAGCCCCACTTTATAGATGAGGAAACTGAATCCTAGCGACTATAAGCAGGTTCCTTTATCAAACACGTGTGAGGGGCTAGAAGAATAAAATATAGTCCAGAACTCCGTGGAGCTCACAGTCTCCTGTGCTCAAGGCTATGTAGGTAATAATAATAATTCATTCTTTCAAAAATATTTATTGAGTTCCCATTGTGTGGCAGGCACTGAGTATATAAGGGAGAAGACAGACATCCAGCGCGTGTTTATTGAGCATTTGCTCTGTGCCAAGCACTGTATTAACTCCTTTGCAGGTGTTATCTTAATCCTTGGCACCCCCATGGCATGGGAGCGGATGTCGGCATCCTCATTCACACATGAGGAAACTGAGGCTTGGACCGGTTGGGTGCCTTGTCCGAGGGCACCGCCCACACAGCTGGAGAGTTGCAGAGCAGGAATGTGCCCTCAGGCGATCTGAGTCTGGGCAGAGAGCCTCACCACGGACCTACTCTGCCTCTCAGCCTTCGTATTCTGACTCTAAGCCCAGTGCTCTCTCTGCCACTCCGTGTTGCCCCCGCAGGCCCCACCTCACCCTGGAGAGCAGATGCTTCTGCCACCTTTATCCAGCCACTCCCAGGGCTGAAGGCAGGTAGCCCCTGCCCTGGGTCCCAAGACCCTAAACTCCTGCCCCGGATTCTTCAGGGCTGCCCACCCTGCCCCAGTCCCAGTCCCTGAGGCTGCCCTGCCTGTGCTCCACCTCTGCCCTGGCCCTGTTGGCTAGGTCGCTCCCTGGCCCCCCTGCACAGGTCACCCCCTCCTGGTGCAGGGCCTCTCTCCTCCTTGGGACGGACTCCCAGCACCTGCCCTCTGCAGCTCACATTCCTCGAGCTGTACTGGCTTCACCCTCTGAGGCGGCTGATCCTGCATGCCCTCCCCCACCCACGGTCGATGGCCGCAGTTAAGCCTCTCTTGCTACTCCAACTTCTCCTTCCTCACGCCGTGACCTCCACACCCTCCTCTCAGCTGAGAACCTCACCCCTTATTTACCTCTGGGGAGACCCGGTCTCTGGGCATCATTTTCGAGTCACTCTCTTCCACCTCGTCCTGTTTTCTTGCCCATGCTGGCTTCCTGTCCTCTTAATTCCAGGGCTAACCCATCAGCTGCTACATGACACCCGGTTCCCTCCACCTCCTATGCATCTTGCCGGTGTCCTCAGAATCCACTGCCCCTCTGGGCTTTTCCTCATGCCCACAGGCCTCAGAGCCTGGTGAAACCCTCACTTAACCCCATGTCCCTGAGGCCAATATTCCAGGCTTTTCTGAGCCCTTTTCGTCTTCAGTGAGTCATCCACATGGCTGCCCCGTCCACTCCCACATGCCTCAGTCTAGCTCCCCTCTCCTCTCTAAGACGACAGCCTCCTCGGAGGCCATCAGTGGCCTCCAAATTGCCAGATCCACTTGCTGCCTCCAGTCCTCGGCCTTTTTGACCCCTCAAAGACGTCTGCCACTGTTGACCATGCCTCTCTTTTTAACCCTTGCTTTCCTGATTTCTGTGCTTTCTTGACTCTACTCTGTCTCAGGAGTCACATGCTTGCTAGGAACAGAAACCTACTTGAGTTAGCTCAGAAGAGCCTTTTGGAATAACTCCGGGGAATGTCACAGAATCCAATTTCCATTATTGTGCACGATTGTTTCATTTCTCTTCCTTGGCCAGTCCTTCATGCCCACAGCCAACAGCGCTCTCCAAAACAGTGCGTCGATACAATAGTGCACCCTGCTCAGATTCCGCCAGTGGCCCCCACTTCCTACCCCTGCAATCTGCAGCCTTAGTTTACATGCCACGTCTCCCACGGTCCTGGCTGCCGTGTACCTTCCCGGTCTGCCTTCCACTGTATCCCACTGCTGTCCAGCACACGTTTCCATGTTATCCGGCTAGGCTACCCCCTATTCTTTCCCTAAACTAACTTTTCTCTTTCCTCCTCACACCATTGCTTTTATTAATGTCTGACCTGTACATCTCTTACTAAAATCCTATACCTCTCTCAAGTTCAAAATCAGATAAACCTTCTTTATGAAGACTTTACCCTGGTAAAAGTGACCTCTCCCTCCTCTGAAAGCTTAGGATTGGGGCCACCCCTTATTTGCCCGACTAGACTGGAAACTCTCTGAGCAGAGAATTGCATCTTACGCCACCATGTGTGTCCATAATAGTACCTAGCCGTGTGCCAGCCTAGAAACGGGATCCCCAAGGATGGAATGAAGTCAATGACTGACTTATCTTTTTTCACTCTTAAAGAAGAATGAAGCCAGGCACGGTGGCTCACACCTGTAATCTTAGCACTCTGGGAGGCTGAGGCGGGAGGATCACTTGAGGCTAGGAGTTCGAGACCATCCTGAGCAAGTGCAAGACCCCGTCTCTACAAAAAAAAAAATAGGAAAATTAGCCAGGCATTGTGGTGCACACCTCTAGTCCCAGCTACTTGAGAGGCTGAGACAGGAGGATTCCTTGAACCCGGGAGCTGGAGGTTCCAGTGAGCTATGATGACACCATGGCACTCTAGCCTGGGCAACAGAGGGAGACCGGCTCAAAAAAAAAAAAAAAAAACAGGAAGGAAGGAAGGAAGGAATAAGCAGAATGAAGCCCTCCATTGGCTTCTGGCACCGCCATTCTGCCCTAAATTGGCTGACCTCTTCAACTGAAAGAGACAAAGATAAACAGCTTTTTAGCTAGAAGCTTCTAGGTAGTCAGAGCATGGAGGAAAGAAAGTTTGAGTGGAGATTTAAAGAGTTCTGTGAGCACACAGTTAGTGATTGGCCTGAATCCACAGCAGGTGGATGAGCTCCGGCCAGACGCTGTGATCAACTTGCTGGTCTCGCTGCTGCCAACTCTTCGCGCCCTCCTGCCTCCGTGCAGCCCAGCTTGCTGCCTGGAACACAGTCTTGAGGACCAGGCAGGAGGCCAAGAACCAAGCCCATGTACAGAACCTACTGGGTCAGTTGTTCCACTTTCTGTGTTTACCTCTTTCTGGGGATACTAGAAGGGAATGGGGAGGACCGAGGACCTTGAGAAGTGTCTGGAGGATACAGGGACCCATTGGTGCCAGGAAAGCACCGCTTCCATCAGGAGCCCTGATCGGGTTATCTCCAGATTGTACGTACCCAGATGAGTCACTGGCACCTCGAGACACATCCGTGATAACTTCCTGGCACTTCTCTTCCTAAAGATATATGGCTTCTATGATGCCGTCACTGGCTCCGCTACTAGTTGAAGGCTCTGCCAACCACAGGCTCCCAGTTTCTACCTCTGGGATGGACAGGTGACCCAACCTGGGCTGATAAGATCTCTTCCCTGGGGTTTTTCACATTGCGACTGAGGAAAGACAGCATCTTCCCCACTCATGCTGAAGCTGAGATGTGCGGCTGGGAGTGCTGCCTCCGTTGAAGCCTTGGGAAGGAGGATGGTGTGAGAGAATGAGGCCCACAGGTGGAGCAAAGAGAGAGAAGGAAGCGGAAGTCCCGACTACTTTCTGGTCCCAGTCACCCCAGAGACCTAGCTGCACACTGGCCGCTCCTGCGGTGTGGAAATCTGAGCCAATAAATTCCTCGACTAGTTCAGGTTGAGTGTTTGTCACTGGCAACCAAAGAATCCTGATTAACGCAGCCTCCATCTGTCACCGGAATCACTTCTTTGACAGTTTGTGGAATTCCTGCCTCCCTGTCTTTCTCTTTTCCTGGAAACACGGGTTGAGGAATGGTTGTCTTCACCATGATCAACACACATGCCTGAGCACCTGCTCTTTCCTGGCACTGTCCTAGGTATGGTGGGGATACAGCTGCATAGGATGGTCTCTGCCTTCTGGGTGCTTCTATGCTCATCAAAATATAAGAAATTCCAAGGGCACAGAGCACATGCTGAGCACAGACCTTTTTTAGAACAAGGCATAAATCAATCAGTCTGCGTGGAGTTTTTACAGAACACAGACACTCATCACTGCAGATTATTCTGACCTTTTGGTGCCAAACATCCCTTTCTTGAAAATACCATCTACCCCTTAAGACAAAAGGTTTTCCTCTTTTTTCTTAAAGTTACCTTTTTCAATAGAGCACTCTGTTTGTGGGGTCTTCTCGACCCTGGCTGGCTCCTGAATCAGGATCAACTCTGGTTTTTGTTGTTTTCCCATCCTTGTCCAATTTATTCCTCTATGGAATCCCCACCCTAGATTTCTCATCATGCCCAAGGCCCTCCCATTACCAAAGCCCCTATTTTTCTAAACTAATATATGGCCTCTGGATAGATCCTATTCCAGGATACAATCTGTGAATCTCCTGTTTGAATGTCTTCCCATATGTTTTCTGGTCCTATTTAACTTCAATGGCTCTCAAAGAATGAAATGTGTAAAAAGGAAAAAAGAGCATTATACACATTTCCAAAGAAATGATCTATGCTCAAGGGTGTGCATTCAAAATGGGAAACATTTAGATATGGCTAGAAAGGAAAGAAGAAAGATAAGGAGGAGTAGAAAAAATAGGAGTTTCTGGAATGCCCATATTTCTTACTGCCCTTCCACCCTCAGGCTCTGCACAGACCCTCAGATACCCTGAGATCCAAGTACCAACCCAGCTGGGTCCAGGCCTCTGTTAGGGTGACCTGTCTGCTGTGAAGTCAAATGGTAGCCTAGAGAATTCCACTGATTTTTGAATAATTCTTTTTCCTATTTTCCAGGGATAAATTCCTCTTCCCCTTAGGTGTGAGATGATAGGTCATCATTATCTGCTTTCTTTTTTAAAAACTTAGGGGCTTAGAAACAATTTATTATTTCTTACAATTCTGTGGGTCAAGAATTTGGGCAGAGCTCACGTGGGTGGCTCTTCTGCTGCAGATGACAAGAGCTGGGGTCGCTCACTTGGCTGCACTTAGCAGCTGTGTGTAGCCGTCGACGGGCTAGACAGGAAGGTCTGAGAAGTCCTTGCTCACGTGTCGGGTGCCTTGGTGCTCGTCCACGTGCCTCTCCACGGGGCTGGCCTGGGCTTCTTCAGAGCATGGTGGTCCCCAAGGTAGTCAAACTTCTTACATGGCTACTGATTTCCCCAGAGACAAAGTGGAAACTTCTAGGCCTAGAACTGGCCCAACATCACTTCCACCATATCCTACTTAAGGCAAGTCATGAAGCCAGCCCACAGTCAAGGGGAGGAGAAGTGGATTCCACCTCTTTCTCGATGGTGGAGAAACACTTGCGTACAGAGAAGAAAGGAAATGTCAGTGACCATTTTTAGAGACCATCTACCCATCCCTTCTTCCACGTAACTCACTTGGAGTGCACATGCTCTTATTCATTTCTCAGCCTTCGATTAAACTCCGTTCTCATCTTAAGCGACTCTTTTTTCTCGGTCCCTTTATTCCCCGATCAATGTCCATCCTAAGACCTAACTTCTTCCACACATCCAAGCATTTCTCCCTGAAATACTTGTTTCAGGAAACTGTGTATTCCTAAGTACTGGCCCCAAAATAATTTTTACTGAACCATGTTCTGATTTTTTGTTCCATCTTGATCACGATCATTTAAAACTTTTAATACACTCATCAAGATAAGGCTGACAACTCTTTAGACCAGGGGTTGGTAATCTTTTTCTGTAAAGACCCATATGGTAAATATTTTCAGGTTTGGGGCCATACACTGTCTGTTGCAACTACTCAACTCTGTTGTTTCGCCAATGTGGCCGTAGATAATATGTAAATGAATGAGCTTTTGTGTGTTCTAATAATACTTTATTTACCAAAATAGGCAGCAGGCCAGATTTGGTCCACAGACCATAGTTTGCTGATTTCTGCTTTAGACCAAGGGATAAATTTGTCTTTCAGTTTATTTTATCTAATGATTAGCTGTTTGACTTTCATAAAGCAGCTTTTCTCTGAAGCTTTTTTGGAGACTGGGTCTTGCTCTGTTGCCCAGGCTACAGTACAGTGGTGTCACCATAGCTCACTGCAACCTCAAACTCCTGGACTGAAAGCTGTTCTCCTGCCTCAGCCGTCTGAGTAGCTGGGACTTACAGGCACATGCCACCACACCTGGCTAATTTTTTCTATTATTTGTAGAGACGGGGTCTTGCTCTTGCTCAGGCTGGTCTCGAACTCCTGACCTCAAGCGATCCTCCCACCTCGGCCTCCCAGAATGCTAGGATTACAGGCGTGAGCCACTGTGCCCAGCCTGAAACTCTCTTTATCTATAAAATAAGAGTAGTGAAGTGACCGAGATTTTAAAAAACTCCTTTATGCCCTAGTTGTGAAAATGCAACACATCTTTAAAAAATCTTTAGAGGAAATGCCCCAGATGGCCACAAGATGGGCTTGTTTCTCTGTGATAATATCTTGGAGTCTCGTTGATGTATCTGAGACTGAGTCTTTCTGGGGGTCTCTCCATTTGTCTCTGTAGGTCTACAGATCCCCTCTCCATGGTCCCTGTTTCTGTGTAGGTCTGTCTCTTTATCTATGTTTATGTGTGTTTTTCTCTCTTGGCTTCAGGGTTTATTCCCTCCTTTTTGCGTATTTCCTCATTTCCATTTTTGTATATTCCCGTGTGTTTCTATCTTGCGTGTAGACACACATCTGGCTCTTATTCTGCCCTGCCTCTCTCCCTTGACTACTGTGTTGAATTTTTTCTTAACTTTTTAATGAAAAAATGTTTTAATGAAAATAATTTTCCTGTTCTTAATATTCAAAATAGATAGCATATTTTACATATCTTTCAAATCTAAAAAAAGTTTCTATTTATATAAAGTGAGATGTCATATGTAAATTACTTAGCACAGCATCTGGTATATAGTTGGTACTCAATTATTACATCCTTTTATCTGGCTTCCCCTTATGTGGTTGTCTAAGTGATCTCTTTCACATGGTCAATGATTCTAAACAGAACAGAAGTCGATCCTTCGTATCCCTAACATTTTGTTATTTTTCTCCCCTTCCCCGGGACACCAGTTCTTGGTGCTGGCAGCTCCTCGTCATTCCCCTGCTTGCGCATGTCTTTCGGGAGTTAATGAGAGCGCAGGTTCAAAGGCCAAACGAGGCTGGTGGCTCAGTCGACCTGTTCAGCTTCTTGTACCTTTCACAGGCTGCTCTTCGGCTCTCCCTGCACGTGTTTACTGAGCTCAGTATGCGTGGGGAGGATGGGGGGAGAAACGTGGACAGAAAGACACAGCGCCAGCCCTCACGAAGCCCACAGTTTACTGGGAGAAACGGGGAATAAATCCATGAGCAACTAAGAGCAGGGCCTGGATGGATGCGGTGATTAGAGTACAACGAGGGAGAAGGTCTCTCTGAGGGGCCCTTGAGGGTGAGACCTAAGGGTGAGAAGCACCGAGCAGGAGGGCAGCGGAGGGGGAGGGCCCGGGGTGCAGGGAGCGGTTCTGCAAGAGCGCCCGGGCTGGGACCGTGCCTGCTGGGAGGTCAGGAGCGGGAAGGAGAGCCGTGGCTGGAGGACGCGGGGAGCAGCCCGTGCTGGGCTCCTGGACCAGGAGTAGTGATGGGTCCGGCCTCGTTCCCACGCAATGGGAAGCCACCAAAGGGTTGTAGGCAGGTGCATGGAATGATCTGATTTATGCGTTCAAAAGATGACTCTGGCTATGGTGGGATTAGATTCGGGGAGGAGCAGTGAGGAAACAGAAAAAGGAAGCTCTCCAGAGACGGTGCTGGTGAGGGAGGAAAGAAGAGAGGTTTGAAATATTTCAGGAGGTGGAAATGACAGGATGGGCTGATGGATTCGATGTGAACACGGGGCGGGGAGTGGGGGAGAACCAAGGCTGACGCCAGGCTCCTGGCCTGAGGGTGCTCTTGATGGGGTGGGAGGGGTTGAGCAATCGACAGTCTCATCTGGACGTGTCCCAGCAGCAAAGGCTGTGGGCTGTGCAAAGGGAGACGTCAGGCGGTTAGTAGGTTATGTGGCTCTGAGCTGGGACCGGGACCTGGGCTGGAGACATGAATTTGGGAGTTGTCAGTCAGTCGTGGGAATGAGGGTCCCCTAGTGAACGGGGAGGGAAGAGAAGAGGGCCCAGGGCCAGGCCTGGGGGCGCCAACAGTGGGAGGGTGCAGAGGGGAGAGGCCAGAGCTGGGGAGAGGGCGGGAACCAGAGGGTGGCAGGCTGCAGCCGGCAAGGGCAGCACTGTCAGAGGGAAGAGCGGGGCCGAGACGGGGAGCAGGGATGAGTCGAATACGTCTAAGGGGCCAGGGGGACAAGGACAGAAAAAGAGTGTCTGAGATGTGGCCACACAAAAGCCACCCGTGATAGTAGCAAGAGCGGCGTTGGCAGAGTTGGGGGCAAAGGTGGGTGATGAGGAGGGCGGTGGGCCAGTGAGACGGCTCGTGAAGACAATTGCATGGAGAAACTTGGTCATACAGGGAATAAGGAAGATACCTGCGGATGGGGAGGGATCAGGGTGGGGGTCTGGGGAGGAGAAATACTAGAGTGTGTTTGGAAACTGTCAACACGACCACCAGGGAGTGAGAGATGGGGCCCCGGGGCTGGTTTTTTTTTTTCCAGTAATGATGAGAACTTCGGATTGTGCAGCTCTTCACAGTTTACCACGTGTCGTCACACACGCTCTTGCACTTAGTCCTCACGCCGTCCTGTGCGGTGCGTGGCAGCCCCGGTTACAGGTGAGGACGCCGGAGCGTAGAGGAGCTGAATGACGAGCGCAAGGTCAGAGCCAGGCGGTGGGTGGCAGGGCCAGGACCCCACCCCGGCTGCCCTCAGCCTAACCCCAGGCCCCGTCCTCCCCGCAGCAGCGCTGGCCCGGTGAGCCGGCACTCAGCACCGGTTGTGCCCTTGATGGTGTCTCTCAAGCAGATTTTACGGTTGCCACCGAGCCGATCGCTCTGCCTGCTGGCCCATCCTTTGATGTTAGGAAGCCACAACTGCTTTCCAGGAGTGTGGGACCTTGTTCTGCTTCCCTGCTCTGTTTAACTGCGCTTCAGAGCCTCCTGAATTTCTACAAGTGGCCTCAAATCTCTGGCAGGTGTCAGGGAGGGGAAATGTGTAATCCCAGGAAGCAGACTTCAGCTCCCCAGGCTGGTCAGCTGTGCACTGACACCACACAGTGACTGTGGGCAAGTCATCGATCCTCCGCACCTCAGTCTCCACATCTGTAAAATGGGGATGTTAACAAAATCCGTGTGCTGGGACTGTCATGACGATGAAATGAGATAGTGGGTATGAAGTGCTTACAATAGTGCTTGGCACATGGCGACTGCTCTTTTAACATTACCCACGGCTATTTTTACTCACTCACTCACTCAGCCATTCTTGCATCAAGCAGACGTTGGGTGAGCACCTGCTGTGTGCCAGCATTGCTCCAGGCACAGCAAATGCAGAGACGCAGCCGCTCTTCCTGGGCACAAGAAGCATGTGTTTTAATGAGGGAAACGAGGCTGGAACACAGACAGCTCTGCCCTCGCAGGAATAAACACAGTGCAAAGCGCTGTGGGTATCCAGAGAAAAGAAGGTCACATCCAGCCGGGGCAGCTGGGGCAGGCTTCGTGGGAGGACGGGAGGGAGGGTGGGGAGAACATTCTGCACGGGAGAGAGCGGCTGCAGCTGAGCAAAGCCACAGAAGCCCGAAAGGACAGAGTATTCAGCGAAAGGCGAGGAATTAAACTGGAGCGTCCGTCAGCTCCTGGAGGAAAGAGGGAGAGAGTGAGGCTGTTTCTCCTGGGGAAGAAGACTGGGAGGGGCTCCGGCAGTCAGTCCAGCAGGCACAGCAAAGGGAGGGCTGGGCAGATGCCAGGAGTGGCAACTCCATGCTCTGCCCTTGGCCTTGCACCACGGGTGTCAAGACCCCAGCCTAGGAGCTGTGGGTCTTGGCTTTGTGTCTGTAGTCCCTAGGGGTTGATTGGGGAATTGGCGGGGGGGGGGGGGCTAGTGTCAGGATTCATCCCAGGCCACCATGTAGACTTGGGGAGGCCTCTATGGCATGTGCTCACTCTGTAACAGATTGAAGAATCTGACCCAGCCCGTGATCTCCTTAGTGGATGCCCTGAAACTACCCCCCACGCTCTTGCAAGAAGAGATGAGCCAGGGCCATCTGCTCCCCCAGGATCACTGCCATGCATGCAGGAATCTCGTGTGTAGCCCAGCCATCCCAGATGCAGGGCAAAAGGCCTGGCCTCCAACATGTGGGAGGCCGTGGTCCCTCGCCTCCGGCTGAGAGGTGGCTTCAGGGGTAAAAACATTCCGGGAGACCCAAGGGGCAGAGGTATAAAGGAGGGGGGTCAATGCTGGGCTTCATACAGCGGTGCCCCAGCTTAGCCTGGGGGAGGGGACACCTGCTCTGCTTGTCTCGGAAGGTTACAGTCAGACTCACGGACCCACAGAGCTTCTAGTCCAGGAGCTTGTAAACTTTGGCTCTGGAATCCTTTGCTCAAAGTGCTGTGGAACATGCATAAAATAAGATGCGTCAACCCAGAAATGCCCTGCTTGAAACTGAGAGTGCAGGGCCCAGCGGCACGCCCGTGGCCGCATTTGTGCACCCATTTTGTGACCCTCTGATTTAGTCCAGCTCTCTCATTTCACAGAAGAGAAACCCAGAGCCTAGAGAGGGGAACTGACCAGCCCAAGGCCACCAGCCCAATCTCTGGCAGAGCTAGGACCCTTAAGAGGCAAATGAGATCAAGAACAAGAAAGTGATTTATAAACTGCAAAGCGCCGTGGAGATGTAGGGTTATCATTATCTCCACCATCTACATCTACATGAAGTTCTCGGGCATTTCTCAGGGTCACTACTTCGGGGCCAGAAAAAAAATGTGCAGGACTGAGAGCGTTGGTGTCCTAGGCCGTGTGGAAAGAACAAAGGATTTGTCCCCTGGAGACAGAGAGCCCCAGCGTTGCCACTTACGAGCTGTGTAAACCTGGATCTCGCTTTAGTTTCCTTTTCTAGAAACATGCCTTCCCTACCTCCTTTCTGGGGTTACGCGGGGCCCAGGTGAGACGAGGCATGTACGAGTGCGCTTAGCAAGGCCACGCACTCCGTGCGTAGAGCCGTCCTATGAGGGGCGGGAGCGATGGAGGAACGGAAGACCTGAGGCTTTGGGACTGGTGTTCAGCCCTCACCAGGCACTTCCTGTCCCCGAGGGCCGGAGCCAGCTGCTGACAGTGCTGGAACCCAAGCGTTCTGTCTCCCCTGCGTAGACACGTCTCCATAGGTCATGTCACGCCCTCAAGGCGCGGCCCTCAGACACTCTTCGTCAAAGTGCCTGAGGCACAACCTTCCATCACCGGGCGCTGACTCAGCCCCCAGTGAGCTCTGTCTCCCCCGTCACACCCCGAAGGTGCCAGGAGGCACCCGGCCAGCTGCTCAGCATCCCCCAAACCTCGCCGGCTTCTGCATCCTGGGGACAAAGGACAGGGCAGGTTGGATGTGTTTTGGGAAAGAAAGAAGCGATTTCTCTCCAAGACCTTGGAGAGTTCTTTCCGCCCTCCCGGGTGTCCACGCTGGGAGTGGTGCGGAGGCCAGCACCTGGCCCTCACTGAGGATGTGCACACTCAGGCTGAAACGTGGGCAAGAGGTCGGGCACTGCGTGGATGGGATTTGGCCGGGTTCCTTTGGAGGGCCTGGCAAGCTGGTGCTCCCAGGAGACGGGAGGAGGCCTCAGACATTTGTGAGAGTGCTACCTGGGGGTGACCTTGGGCACGCTGCTTTCCTGCAGGGCCCCAGATACAAGGGCGACAGGAAGAAGTCGACCATGGGAAATCTAACCTTTTATGACTCAGACGTGAGCGCTGAGGTTTCATTCATTCAATCATTCAGCAAATATTTATTGAGCACATATTGTGTGCCAGGCACTGGGGAACAAAATGGACAAAAAGTCCTGCCCGTCTGGAGCTGATAATCTCGTGGGACCAGACAGGGAAGGAAGAGATAAACAAGAGGACAGAGAGTTGCCAGCTGGGGTCAAAGCTGCGGGAAGAGTGCAGGGTGGCGTGGTGGCTGCACACTGAGATAGCAGGAGCAGGTAAGGCCTTGCTGTGAAGGAACAGCTGAGCAAGGGCCCGAAGAAGGAGAAGCAGGGAGCCAGCCTTGGGCATATCTGGAGGAACAGCATTCTGGGCAGAGGGAACAGCAAGTGTGAAGTCCCTGAGGCAGGAACATACCTGGGGCTTCAGTTCAGTGAGGAGGCCGTGTAGACACAAGAGATAACGGGAGACATGAGGAGTGATGGGCTTGGTAATCTTTTGTCCTGAGTGCCTTACAGAAAGAGACCCAGCAGGTCCATCTAATAAATTCAGATGTGTTCATATTCTCCCATCTGGGATGCTAACTCCAAGCTACTGTTTAAATGCTGGGACTTTCTGGCAGAAAAGAGTTGTTCCAAGCCTTAACAGCAAAGCCTTCTGTTCTTCCATGGCTCACTCACACAAGGGTTCTTGGCATAGCAGGAAGGGCCTGGGTTCAAGTCCCAGCACCTGTTGCTTACTGTGTTACCTTGGGAAAGGCACTCAACCTCTCTGAGCTTCAGTTTCCCTGATGAACCTCATTAGTTGTTAGATTTAAATTCACGAGATCATAAGTTGAAAGTGCCTTTTATCATACATTGAAATGGTAAACGTCAGGGAGGTTTCTGTTTTCTTCAGTGAAGCCTGTGGTAAGGCTTGTCACAAGCTGCCCACTCCCCTCCGCCACCCTGCTCCTTATAGCGTGTTCCACACGGGCCCAGCTGGCTCTCACTCTGCCTGGGCCAGTATCTGATTCAGGAACTCAGGGACCCCCAGGTAAGGCTGGGAACACCCTGGTTCTGAATCGCCCCACAGTGTGTCCAGCAGGACTCTGAGCCCAGTGCTCCGGCCAGGTGGGACTGAGTGGGCTCAGTCCTCTCCTCTCCAACATCCCCTCCCGGCCTCTCCTCCAGGTACAACGGCCCCAACCTGGTTCTGAAGTACGACCGGGCCCAGAAGCGGCTGGTGAACATTGCGGTGGACGAGCGCAGCTCCCCCTACTACGCGCTGCGGGACCGGCAGGGGAATGCCATCGGGGTCACCGCTTGCGACATTGACGGGGATGGCCGCGAGGAGATCTACTTCCTCAACACCAACAATGCCTTCTCAGGTAGGCACTGGGGCCTCGGGCCTCTTCCTGCTTCCCCGTTCTGCCCTCCCAGCCCCGGCCTTAGGGATCCCGGCAGACACAGTCCCCTGCTGCCTCCGGGGCCTCCCCTGGTCCCAGAACGAACCCTTCTCTTATGCCTGAGCTTATGGCTCTCACCTCCCGGGCCCGGGTCTGGAGAGGGACGGAGTGGACCGAGGAGCCAGTGCTCTCCACACTGTGTCTTCCTCGCCTCCCTGGCCGAGCCCCAGCCCTCGTGACCCCTCCCTCGCCTCCGCCCCGCTGCTCCCGCCCAGTGCAGGCGCTCACCACTCTCACCGGGGTTATGCCGTCACCAAAGCCGCCCTGGAACCACCACGCTGGCTCAAAGGGGACTTTCTAAAATGCTTGGAAATCCTTCACGTTCCCCCCACCACTTTTAGCTGAGCTCATGTATTCATTCCACGAATTCTTGCCGAGCACCAACTCTGTGCCTGACTAGAGGTGCTGGGGAGAGAACTTGGAGGAAGCCAGACCTTGGGTCATGGAGCCTGTTCCAGCCCAGAGCTTCTCACACTGGAGTGTGCACCCGAGTCCTCCTAGGGTTTCGTGTCACTGCAGGCCTGACTCGCCAGGTCTGGGGGTGGGGGCTAGGATGCTTCTGCACCAGGGACCACACTCGGAGTAGCCAGGTCCTGCACACTAAGCAGTGGTTGAGAGAAACTGATGACCAGAAGGCTAGATGATAGTAGCAGTATGATGACAGGTAATCCGTAAGTGCCTGCTGTGTACCCGGCCCTGATCTAAGTGCTTACGTTAATTATTTCATTTAGGTCTCACACATCTCAATTAGGTAGGAACTGGGAAATCCCATTTTATGGTTGAGGAAACTGAGGCACAAAGAGGCTCAAGGCCACATGGCTTGTAAGTCCCAGAATTCACACCCAGGGGTCTGACTCCAATTTTGGCATATGGGCTGCCGAGACGAGCAGCCCGGGGTCTGACTCCAGGTCGTCCTTGTGATCAGGACACTGTGGCTTTCCTCCGTCCTGTGTCCTCAGCCCAGTGGGGAGCCGGACTCGCGGTGGTTGCTCAGTGCCTCGTGAGTGGGGGCCGTGTTCCTGGGGCTGCAGATGCAGGTGGCTCCTGCCCCGACGCTCGCATGTTCTCAGGTTCAGATCCCAGGATCTCGGCCCGCTAGAATGCAGTCCACTCCTGTGGGGCCGTGACATCTCTATGGGAGTCCCAGGCCATGGCACCCACGGGGAGCACAGAGGGCCCTGTGCCCCTGTGGGGCAAGGTCTGCCATGCACTGGACTCCTCCAGAGGGCAGCAGCCTCTTGTGTTGGCTCTGGATGAGACCTGCACTTCAGATCCCAGCAGTCACTGTCTGGGGCCTCCCAGCCTCCTGGAACCAGTGACTGCCTGGCTATGGGGACCATAGCCCAGGTCCCTGCCCCCCAACACACACACACTGGCTTTTCCCTGGGTCACAATGTCAAGCCTGAGCCAGGACCTAGCCCCTAGACTGCCCTGATGTTGAGCCTTGCCAGCTGCATGAATGGGAGGGGACGAGGTTGGGGCCCCTGCCAGGGGCAGGGGTGGGTGTGCTGGCAGGTGGCCAGCCTTGTGCAGCCAAGAAACAATGAGCCACAGCCCCAAGTGGTGTTTTATGGGTTTTCATCTCATCGTGCCACCAAGTGAGGCCTGAGAGATAGTAATTATCCCTACACAAATATCAGGGCATGATTACCCAGCTGGATTTACTGCCCTCTCTCCAGCCAAGCCAAGATTGGATTAGGACGCAATTAATTGATGGGCTGATAAACTCTTTAATGAGGGACAAGGTCAGGAAGGGAGCAGTGTCAAGGGATGCCTACAGAAGGGGTGAGCCCTAAGGAAGACTCTGGAGGGCTGGGAAGTAGGGACAAGAACCGTGGAAGGGACGTTATGTGTGGCCCGGCAGGCAGGATGCCAGAAAAAGGCGCAGACTCGCCCCTACTCACCAAGCGCGGGGCCTGGCAAGAGGGGCAAGAGGACCCTCCAGGTATCTCCAAAGCCCAGCCTTTCCCACGCTCTTAGAGTGCTCCACTGGAGACCCGAGAGCAGTGGTTCCCCACCCAGGCTGCACATCAGAGCCACCTGGGGAGCTGTCAACCATCCCAGCTGAGCTGCACTCCTGTCAGTCCCCTCAGAACCTGGGGGTGAGACCCTGTCACCAGATCTCAAAGCTCCCCAGGTAATTCCCATGTGCAGCTGAGGTTAAAGGCCACTAACTTGGCATCACATTAGTTCCACGCTCAGCCCAACAGAACCATGACTCGTGTACGGAGCACTTGGCATGTGCCAGGCACCACTGTAGGCACGGAGGATACCTCAGTGGACGAAACACAAGGATCCTTCATGGAGTTCACTCTCTGTCCCCAGTTCTCTGTCCCTTACATCTCTCCAGGCATCTAACTCCTCTCTCCCAAGCCCCTGGACGCTAAGCTCCCTGAGGGCAAAGCCCCCATGTTGTTCGTTCTGTGGTCCCCCTTGGCCCTCGCTGGACATTTGGCCCTGGGCTTCCTGGGATTGAGGGCACATCTGGGGAGGCTGGAGCTGGCCGGCGCTGGGGTAAGGATGACAGTGGCTGGCAGCCTCAGCCCCAGGCCCACACCTCCTGCTGCCCTTCTGTGGGTTTGAGGGATGTCTGTGGGTTTGAGTTAATTTTTCAGCTGAGTGGTTCCATTGACTCATCGGCAGTGGGCGGGGTGTGGAGTCAGGACATCTGTGTCACGTCAGCACTTCTTCGGTCCCTGGCACAGCGCTCAGCCATTGACACTGTGCCCACTGTGGGGAACCTGAGAGCCTCTCCAGAGGCCCCAGCCAGCCCAGCACGGCTGTGGCATTCAGCTGTGGGCTTCATCAGCCTGCGCCAGGGTGCTAGAGGGACCTACGGAAGGACAGTCCCTCTCCCCTGCCCCAGCCAGCCTTAGGGCAGCCGGCATTGCAGTCCCCAGAAGAGGACTGAGAACCTGCTCCTGGCAGTGCCCTGGGGGGGTCAGTTTGCACAAACCTGGGGTCTGCCCCTTGCTGGGTGACCTCGGGCAAGATACTTGAGCTCTCTCAGTGTCCACTCCCTCATCCGCAGGACAGGAAATATACTGACTTCATACCCTCCGCTCCCTGCAATGGCCCAGGAGACTATGTCGAAGTCTTTGCCATCGCTCCTGCCATGACCCAGGCTGCCTTTCTGGCCACCTTCCCCCCATTCGTCCTCACACACAACATTCCCACCTGCTGCCTTCGTACTTGCTGTTCCCTTTGCAATGCTTTTCCCGCTGATGTCCTCAAGGCTCACTTCTCTTCATTCAGGCCCCTCCTCAGATGGAGTCTTCCCTGAGCCCCTTATCTAAAGTCACAGCCCCATTTCTCCCCGTGCCCTTAACTGGCTTATTTTCCTTCACTGCACCCACCACTCATCTGATAATATGCTATCTCCCACTGCAGTCTTAATTCCACGGGTCCGGGAACTTTGTCTTGCTCACTGCTCCAGACCTGAACAAGGACTAGTCCCTTAGCAAGCATTAAATACATATTTGTGAATAAACATTTGAGATAATGAATAAACATTTGAGATAATGAAAAGCACTTGTTATGGTGCCTCGGACTTAAGCACTCTGAACAAAAGCCGTTGTCATTCTGTGGCTATGAAGGTCTGAGCTTGTAGAAGCGTCCTGGCCGTCCTGCTGGCCCATGGGAGAGAGGCCCTAGGAGCAGAGAGAGAAAAGGACCATGTACGAACAGATGAGCTTGGGTCAAGGATTAGGAATCGGCACATAGGGAAGGGGAAGGAAAAAGAAGAAGCTTGACCACCATCCAAGGAGGCCTGGGCCTGGAAACCAGCTTGTGGTTTAATTGACCTGGAAAAACACAAGCCCGGGGACATCAGGCAGCATTAGTCAGTGAAAACCAGGTGGGAGAGTGTGCGGGGCGGAGGGGACCCTGGGATCCCCTGCAGCTCCGGGTCAGAGCCTGTCGCCTGGGCCCCAGCCCACCCCGGCTGCTCAAGCTTGGGCAGCCCAAGCTCTCCTGCCCACGTGGCCTGGCCTGGGGAAGGGGAGTGTGGGTGGCAGGTGGGTCAGCATGAACTGTGATCCCCACCACTACCTTATTTTCACTTAGTTCAACAAAATGGTCATTGAAGATCCGCTATGTGCAGCACCCTGTTAAAAGAATACATGTGCCTCCCTCCTTCCTGCACAAACAGTGGCGTGCCCTACTCACAGCTCACTCCTTGGTTTTTTTTCATTTAACAATATATTTTGGATATTATTTCCTAGCAGTACACAGAGAGCTTTCTCATTCTTTTCATGGCTGTATAGTACTCCATTGTATAGATTTGCCATGGATTCAATCGGTCCTGTATTGATGAAAGATTACTTGTGATCTTTTGCCCTTACAAAGAGTGCCACCAAATGAATAAGCTTGTCGAGCACGCCATTTCCCACAAGTGCAGGTGTGTTTGTAAGATAAGTTCCTGGAAACGGAATTACTGCACCAAAGGACTGTAAGTGCACAGCTTGGGCAGGCACTGCCAGACTGCCCTGCACGGGGACACTACCTGTTCCGTTCCCGTCGGCCACACATGCGAGCGGGCACTTTCCAACACACACCGGCACGGTGTTTCAATCGATTTTTTTTGTATTTGCCAATCTGGTGGGAAAATATTGATATCCGAGTATAGTTTTAATTTTCATTTTTCTTAAAATGAGTGAGGCTGAGAATATTTTTATATATTTGAATCTCTTGTCTGCTCATAGCCTTTGCCCGTTTATTCTATTGATTATTGATTGGTCTCTCTCCTATTGATTTGTAACACCTCTTTATAAATTAGGGAAATTAGCCCTTTGTAATACAAGGTGCAAATAGTTGGTTTCCCCTTGTTTGTCATTTTTCTTATGTCTTTGCTCATGGTGGGTTTTGTAATGTGGAAAATTTTCATTTTTATGGACTTGGATTTATCACTCTTTTTCTTTTATGGCTTCTGGGCTTTGTGTCATACTTAGAGAGGCCTTCAGCAGGCGCTTTTGTGACCTCTTAGAGAAGAAAGGCGGCGTCAATTACGGTGCTAGAGGGAAGAGAGGGATTTGGGTGGTGGCTTTTCCAGCCTCTTCTGCCTCCGCAGCAGATGAGCCGGCTGCTCTCAAGAGAAGCACCCCTTGTGCGGTGGCGCCTTCCCCCAGGCCCGGTGCCAGCCACACCCAGGTAATCTACATCTCACGACCCAAAGTGGATGCACGGACCGGCAGCGCTGGGGCCAGCTGAAAGCTCTTACAAATGCGGACTCTCAGGCCCCCCAGACCTCCTAGGCCAGAACCTGTATTTTAATCTTCCTGTGCCCAGGAGAGTCTGAGACATACTGCCCGAGTCTCCACCCTCCTTTCCTAGGCTCCTCTAGGTCCTAAAAGGGATTCTAGGGTCTCCTGATCCCCAACCAGCTTTCACGTGGATGCAACATCCTGACTCGCAGCTGTCCCAGCACGGCCGTGCTCAGGGACCTGCTCGGGCTCCTCCACACACGTGGCCCTCAACGCACGTGAGCAGCAGGGAGGTAGCAAGGCAGCCACAGCAGCGCAGTGAGGAGTCAGGGCCCAGAGGCCTTGTCCATGGTCCTGAAAAAGAACGCGGCTCCTTGGGAGCCGGGGCTGTCCCCCATGTGCGAGTGCTTTGCAGTATGTAGACCATTGTTTGAAGCACAGCGTTGCCACCTCACAGCGACTGTGCAACCTTAGGCCAATGATTTAACCCCCTGAGCCCTGATTTCGCTCTGTTGAATGAAGACTCCATCCTCCTGGCGTGAGCACAGACAGGACGAAAGGAGCCAATGTGGGCAAAGCTCCTGGCAGGAGCCGAAGGGGTTTCCCTCTTCTCCCTGGCATGGAGGAAGGAGGGCTGGGGCCAACAATCATATGGGACCCAGCGAGCCTGGCCTTCTCTACTGAAGTGTCCTTTGTCCGAACTACTTTCTTCCCCTGGAGCCGTCACTGCCTTGCTGGTTTTCCATTGACTGAGCCTTGTGAAGCCTTTTATACTTAATGTCACCGTCCTGGGGTGTGGATCATTGAGGATCTGCTGTGGTCATGCCCTGTGATTCCCTGGATGAGGATGAGGATGTTGATGGCATCGTTATTATTCACTGGAGTTATCATGTGCCAGGCATTGTTCTAAGTGCTTTACGTACTTTATCTAATTTAACCCTCACAACAACCTGGTAAATAGGTGCCTGTTCTCATGGTCCCATTTTCCAGATGAGAAAAAACCAAGTTTGTGACTTGCCCAAGGTCAGCCTAGAGGAAGGGATGTTCCTGGCTACCCCACCAGCCCTGCTGTTTGCCTCTTGGATGAGTTTGGAGGCTGAGGCCTCTGCCTGCCGCACACAACTGCCCTCCCTTCTCTGTGTCACCAGTGTCAGACCATGAGTCAGGCCATCTCCTGGGGGGGGTGGGGCTGGCCCCTGTGGAGGGGCACTCCACCCAGGGGTCCTTAGGAACGGCCCTTTATGGCCCAATCTCACCTGCCATGCTCCAGGCTGCTCTCTAGTTCTAGTTTTCTGTTTGTCTCATAATTCCTTCTCTGCCTCTTTTTCTCCCTCCTTTACCCCAAATGTGGCTACGTGGCTGTTCCCTGGGGACTCAGTCTTTGGCCTGGTCTTTGCCCTCTCCCCAGCTCCAGCCCCACTGCTGCCATCCCTAATGGCCAGTGACCTCTTGGCTACCTCTTGACCACTACAAACTCTCTGAAGCCAAGCTCCTGCTCCTCACTCCCAGCTGGCCCAGAGTCTCTGCTTGAGTCACCGTCCCCACACTGTGGACAGCTCCCCTGCTCCGCAGCCACACCCAGCCAGGCCCTCCCGCCCTCCTGCTGCGGCCCCTGCACCCAGCGCTTCCTCCCCACCCCCATTGTCAACACCCCAATCAAGCCCGAGCTCCTGCAAAAGTGGCTGCTCACTGCATTTTCTCTTGCTAACTCACTCCATGGCCAACTCAATCTTCTAGAAACACTGTCTTGCCCTGACTTTCCCCAGATCAGAAGCCACCAATGAATGGCCCCTTTGCCCTCAGTTCTGGGATTGCTGGGTCTCTCCTGCCCCGCCATGTTTCTCCTCCTCTCTAGGCCAGCTCAGTGTCACCTCTGTGCCTTTTCCTTGCCATCCTGCCATCCTGCTAGAGCACCACTCCTCCTGTCTGCCTGAGCTGTGGCATGCAGTGCTGACCTAGGCTTCAGAGTGGGAGGACCTGGGTTTGACACTCTCTCTACCCCTTACCAGGTCTGTGACCTTGGGTAATTGACTTAACCTCCACCCCCTAATTTCTCCATCTGTAAAATGGGGCTACACCACCTCTCAGGGTCTGCAAGGTTTAGACGAGGTAGATAATGGCTGTAAAAACAAGAAAGTACTTCGTGCAGAGCCCAGCCATGCTAAGTGCCCCAAACATACGGGAGTTGTTGCTGTTGTTACTCTGACCTTTCAAGTCCCAGGTCAGGTGCCTCCTCCCTCAGGAAGGCCTCCCTGATCCCAGCAACCTCTTCCACCCTGATTTCGTGGCGTCTTCTGGATGTACAGTCCTGTCCTGCCTTGCTGGGCTCTGCTAGCTGTGGGCTCTTAGGCAAGGCCCCTCAGCTCTTGCGGCTCTTTGTGTATAGGAGGCATGAGACAGCACCCACCTTGTGGGTGTGGTTGAGGGCAAGTGAGTGCAGATGAAGCCCCTAGCACAGAGAAGGTGCTGTGGAGGTGGCAGGTGTCCTTAGTGTCAGGGCCGTCTCATGGCCTCTCCTTTACTTACTCCTTGTGTTGGGAATGGACTGTTAGCACCCAAGGCAGGGACCAAGGCTCGCGCTTCCCGTGGCCTCCCTCGGCACCTGGCATGGCACCTGGCCCCCCGCAAGCACGGTGGCACCTTCCCCCGGCCGCCTGGCAACAACTGGCACTTCCACTGGACCCTGAGACCTCTGAGGCTCTTTTAGTGCCAAAATGCCAGAGTCAGGGTGGGAATGGGAATTCCCAGACTTGCCTCTCATGGGGGCTGCGACCCCCAGAGCCCCCTGTCCCTCCTCGAGTCCCCTACCCCCTGTTTCTCCCAGGCCTCCACCCTCTCAGTGTCTCCCCCAGGGACTCAAGAGAGTCCCTCTCTCCTACCCCTGACAGCCTCTCCTCTTGCAGAGCAGCTGCCCCCTGACTCAGCGAGGGCCCCCAGAGCAGAATGCAGCTACAAGGAGCCAGAAGGCAGGATTACACACCGACATGGGCCGGGGGCCAGTGCTGGGTGTTTATTGCCTGTGCCATCGACCTGCACAGCTCGCTGTTTATCTGTCTTCCTGACACACCTAATTACCCAGGTTGCAGCTGCCAGAGCGTTTGCTCTTCCTAAATCACGGGCTCCCATCGCTTCTGTCGCCCCGGCCTCCGGGCCTCTGCCTGCAGAAGGGCTGCCATTGATTTTGCCGTTCCCATTTATGATCTACAAGGCTCCGCATCGCTGTTGCACATTTTACCTTAATTAGTTTATTCTTCTGGGCGTTCCTGGGTGAGCTCGGAGGCCAGGAGGCTGAAGGAGGGTGGTGCCAACAGCACAAGGCACCCTAACCCTCTGGCCAAAAAGCCAGAGCCTGGCCGGACATCGGCACCCTAGGACAGCAATTTGCTAAGGACGGTGCTGGTTCTGCAGGATGCTAATAGGTGGTCTGAGAAAAGGGGTTCCATGGCCCAGGAACATTTGGGAAAGACTGGGTTAAATAAAATTAAGCAGGTAATTATTGCAGGACTTTTCAAAGTTTTGATAGACCGATGTCATTGTGAATCTCCAAGAGGCGGGTGAGCGTGCAGTCCTTCCCAAACTCAGATGATCATGGAACCCTTTCTCCAGGCAGCTCACAGAGATCAGGGTCCCACAAAACATACTTTGGGAAAGGCTGTCTGGGGTGGATGGAGGGAATTGGAGGTGATGAGGTGAACAAAGCAGGTCGCCCTTTCCTAGATGAGACAGGAGCTCAGCTGCTTGAGAAATTCCTTCCACTGAATCCAGAGGTCCCCATCGGAGCTCTGCGGAGCCCTGGCTGCCACAGCCACTTTCCCGCCTTGGCCCAGACTTTGCAGGAGTGGAGCCAGGGTATTTCAGGAAGGGACTAGGCTGGCTGCAGGTACAGGGCCAAGGGGGCCCTGGTTGGACAGATGGGCAAGGGTTGCTTGCTGTGGGGGAAGGCTGGGCACCCAGAAGCCTGCGGGGGCCATCCTCGGAGTCCCTCCTGGTGTCTGGAAGCAATGGCAAGCCTGCCACTGCCTTTGGTACAGCTGTGAAGACAGCAGCCGAAGTCCAAGTCCCTTCTCCACAGTCCTGAAATCCAGAACACTCTAAGAGCCTCAAGTGCTTTTTTTCAAGTTTGGGGGAAACTCATTTGATAGCAAAACCTGTCCTGAGCTGATATGAGCTATTTGTAGGCTTTATTTATCCCATTTGGTGTGAATATTCATGTTTTACTGCAGAAATATTAATGTGTTTAATTACAGGGTGCTGCCCCAGTCCCTGCCGGGGCTGTTATGTAATAAACGGAGTGTGCGCTGTGTTACCGTTCTAAAACATGAAGGAAAAAATCCGACTTTCTAAACACATCTGGGCTCTGGGGCTGTGGGCCTGGGGTCTCTCGGAGCTGTCGCCGACTCTCAATGTGCGTGTCCTCGTGTAATTTCCACGTGATGCTGGGAGGGAGGCACAGCGGTTGTGCATGACTGTCAGTGGGAACCAAGACCAGAAGAGGATCAGGGACATGCCCCAGACCTCACAGCTGACAAGAGGAGACTCGGGAGACGGGGTCGGGTACCTGTGTCTTTGTCCAGGGAACCAGCACCCCCATCTCCCCGTGGGCATCCCCCCAAGCACGGCAGCTCTGTGCAGATCCCTGTCTGGGCTCCTCAGGGATGGGCCTGAACTCACGCTGCCACCCACACACACCGGCAGGTCTCCTGGGTCTGCCTCCCCACTGCCCCTCCCCACAGAGGGCCTTTTCCCGGGAGGGAGGGCTTCTGCGCCCTGGTGTCCAGTGAGCATCCAAGGCCAGCTCCAGAGCCCACGGGTGACACTCCCACCCCCGGGGGCCCCATTGGTCTCAGGAGGCCCAGCAGGAGGCCCCTGAGACCAAAGCCTCTGTCCTCTCCTGGGCTGAGCCACCCGAGGAGCCATGACTCTGCTCCCACCTACACACACGTGCACAGGTATTCACACAGTCGCTCACCTGTTCTCACACGCCCGCTCTCTCACCCTGCCGCATTCCCACACTGTCACTCACCCTCACACTGCCACACTCGCTCTCTCATTCTCCTGCGCATGCTCTGGCCACACACACTCACTCTCACCACGCACCCTCACTCACACGCTCATCCCCACGCATCCTCACACGCTCTCGTTCTCATGATCACACTCTCTTACGCAATTCCCATTCGTTCTCGTGCTCGCACTCTCGCTCATCCTCACACACTCGTCCTCGTTCTCATGCTCACAGTCTTACGCACATTCACACTCATTCTCGTGCTCACACTCGCGCCCTCGCTTGCATGTGCACACTGACTCTCACACACTCACCGCATCACCGACTCTCACCGAGCCCCTGCAGTGCAGAGCTGATGTCTCTAGAAGACCATAGAAAGTAGCTCCTCTGTAAAACAGGAAAACTCATTTCTGCCTAATAATAGCTACCACTTTGGGGAGGGGGAGCCAACCTTTAATGTGCATCATCTACTCCTCGCAGTAAGTTTGAATGTAGTTACTTTTGTCATCCCCATTCACGAATAAGAGAACTGAGGCTCGGAGATGCTAAGCAATTTGCCTGAAGTCTAGAGCCTGGACAGGGAATCCAGGGAGCACTGGGATTGGGACTGACTCAGGCCCATCTCCTGAAAGCCTGCAGTTCCTCCCCTGGTCCATGGTGTCACCCTTCAGTCTATGCCCACTGCTTTTCCCTGCCAGCCAGTCAAGTTCAGGGTTCTGGCCCCAAGTCCACTCTTCCCCGTGCTCACGTTCCCTGAGTCCTCCAGCTGCTCCCCTCCCTGTGTTTCCTGTGCTGAGCCCTGAGGGTGGGATGGGGCCCCTCCTAAACTACCAATGCTCTGGGTCTTGCTTTAATAGGAAATAAACTCAGGGTGATGGTGGAGGGGAGAGTTCTGCCTCCACAGTAGCTTGAAAAGGCTTGAAAAGTGGGAAGGAGTTCTTCCCACTTCCCCAGAACAGGCTTCTTAGTCATGAACCAACTTCAGAAGGCCACGATCTCCTGACATTACCTACAGCATATCATGTGGTGCTGAAGGTCATTGGCCTCCATCCAATTCTCAAAGGAGTCAGTCATCCAAAAGAGGTGGAGACCACTGCCCACCAGAACTCCCCAGTCCTGGGGCCAGGGCCCCCCAGGGCTGCCCAAACCTCTCATCACAGCCCAGGCCGAACCACCCCTCACCCCTCACCCTCTCAGAGCTCAACTTCCAGTGCCATCCTCAGTGTGGACTAAGACCTCCCCACCAACCAGGACCATTTCTGCTGAGACCCAAGTCAGGCCCTACGATCCAGCAGAGGATGTAGGGACGGCTCCTCTCGGTTGGGTCTGGATGTTGGAATATGGGCAGTCCTAGGCTCTGCTTCATGATGCTACAGGAGCACGCGGTGCAGGGCATGAAATCCAGCTGTTGAAGGTCATCCCAGACACGTAGGAGCAGTAGCATTGCTTCCCTAGTTCCTGAGGCCTGGGCTGGCCACCTTCAGAAGCTTCAATCTCTCCTTGCAACTGAAAACATCTGAGTGTCCTCCAAACAGGGAGGAGTCTCACCTGCTTGAGGTCTCCTACAGCAGATGGCCCACCCACCTCTGGCCCAACCACCTCGTGGCAGGTGCTATGAGCCATGCACAGAGATCAGAAGCTGGACCCTGGTCCGCTGTCCACCAGCCCTCCCTTTCTTCTTGCTTCCAGGGGTGGCCACGTACACAGACAAGTTGTTCAAGTTCCGCAATAACCGGTGGGAAGACATCCTGAGTGACGAGGTCAATGTGGCCCGTGGCGTGGCCAGCCTCTTTGCCGGACGCTCTGTGGCCTGCGTGGACAGGAAGGTGAGTGCAGGGGCACATGGAGGGGGCGCTGGGGAGAAGCAGAGGGCACACAGCAATGACAACCAGGAGAGGAGCCACCAGGGACACATCCCCCGGCACAGCAGTGGCTCTCACCAGCATGATGGCTCACAGAGTGTCTTGCAGAGTGGCTGCTACATACTAACAACTGAGCCTTGCAGGATGAGCTACAGTAGACCTTTCACATCCTTTTTCCCATGCGGCCCTCCAGCAACCAGTAAGGAAGCCGACTGGGGGGTCATTGTGTCCACTGGACATTTGGAGGCATGGAGGCCCAGCTTGAGCAGTGACTTGCCTGACAACCGGGAATGGATGAGCGGTGTGGTTAGAACACGAGTCAAAATCTTCTAGCTCTAAATCCTGTGCTCATTCATTCACTCAACTAACATTTACAAAGTGTGTCCTGTGTGCCAGGCATTGAGCCATGGGCCCCTTCATAAATACTTACGGGACAAATGAAGGCACAGTGGGGGCTTCATAGATGGGTGGGTAGAGGGTGCCTGAATACACAAGTACTTTAGTGGATCAGTAGCCCCACCCAAGTGGACGGGAGGACAGGCTGAGTGGGGAGGGCCAGGAGCAGCTGCAGCCATCTGCCCTGGGGGGCGGGGGTGTTGGGGGCAGACACCCACCCAGGCCCAGGTCCCAGCAGACCCAGCCAGAGCCGGAGGCTTGCTGCGGAGGTGATTTATCCCTCCTGTCACCTGCTTCCCTGCCGCCCACCTCCTTGGCTGAGTAAACAGTCATCTCTAAATCAGGGGACCAGCTGCTGCCCATTCTGGGGGCAAGGGCAAGGGGGTGGGCTCACTTTGGGATTGAGATGGCACTGGGGATTGAGGATTCAGCGTGAATCTTCACAGCAGGGGCCTCCAGGCCTTGGGAGAAGGCAGGTGCCAGGTATAAATATTTATTTCTTAACAAGCTGGTGCTGGGAAGAGAAGCCAAGCTGGGCTGTGAAGCCACATTTAGCCCTGACCTGAATCTGTGCCACCTGGACTCCTGCCTGGTGGGAGGGGACGGGGAGGCGCACTGTGAACAGCCCCAGAGAGTGGGGGTGCCAGGCCTGGGCACGGCTGGGGGCTTCTGCCCAGCCTCCTCCTCCAGGAGCCATCTCTGTCCTCCAGGACCCCGGCTCCCCACGCCCGGCTGCTGTGGGAAGTTCGCAGGGAACTGGAGGGAGGGGCGTGCAGGTTAATCACGAGGAGATGTGCTCTTTGTCCTCACAAGGTCATCTGCACACCCACACATTTAACCACAGGACAAAGGCACCATGTGAACTGGCGCTGCAGCCCGGAGGCGGGCGTTCAGAGGCCGGGGCGCCCCCCGGCTCAGCGCCAGACTCAGCTCCCAAGCCTCCGTGTGCCACCAGGAGTGGGGTCGCTTTCTCCAACCGGCTACTACCTTTGCCGTCCCTGGGGCCTGAGAACCGTGAGGGGAGGCACAGAGAGAGGCTGCGGCCAGCCTGGGAGCTGAGAGATGAGTGCAGCACGGTGCAGGGAAACACAAGAGCAGGATAACAATAGCAACAGCCAAGGCTGATTAAACTGCAACATGCCAAGCCCTGTGCTAAGTAGCTTAGATGCGTCATCTTCCTGAACTCTTGTAATAATGAGCCCTCGAGGTAGGTGCTATCATTATCCCATTTTACAGATACGGAAACTAATGCTTCCGGCAATTAGGCAACTTGACCTTGGTCACACATGAAGTGGCAGGCAAAGCCAGGAATCAAGTCTGCCTGCCTGAAATTGAAGCAGATCCCTCTCTACACTTTGGCTACCCTGCCTCTGGCAGAAACAGTATCAGACACAAGTTTCTAACCACAGGTTTTAGTACCACGTTCACCCTAGTCATCCTTCCTCAGCCCCACAGCCTGTACCTGGGCCTCTTAATCTGTGCGCCTGGCCAGTGGTTCTCAAAGTGTGGGCCCCAGACCAGCAGCGTCAGCGCTGTTAGAAATGGACATTCTCAGGCCCCACCCACTCCCCTGGATCAGAACCTCTGGGGGTCCCCAGCCAGCTGGGGTTCAGCCAGCCCTGCAGGTGATGCCAGTGCCTGCTGAAGCCGGAGAGCCCCCGCCAGGCGCTGTCCACTCCCTCTGCCCTCGCTCTTTCTCTGCCCCAAACCTGGAGCCCCTGCTTGTCCTTTATCTTCAGCGGACTCATTACTCACCCACCTTTCTGGATCCAGCTCAAAGCTGATCTCTTACACGAAGCGTTCCCTGATCGATAATGATTATGCCTCATGTTTATATAGCATTTTTATCTCTTCAAAGACCTTTCACATACGTTGTCTCATTTCATCGTCTCAAAAACCCTGCCAGGAAGCGGGGGAACATGATCCCCGTTTAACACATGAGGGGACGCGGCCTGGAGGCTGTGAGGGAGTAGCCCAAGGACAAGGAGCCAGTTGGGGCAGAGCCTGGACTGGGACCCAGCCTGCCAGCCCGAGACCAGCAGTTCTCAAAGTGTGTATCACAGACCAGCAGCGTCAACAGCATCCAGGAACTTGTTAGAAATACAAATTCCCAGGGCCCACTCCGGACCTCTTGACTCAGAAACTGCAGGGAGGGGGCCCCATGTTGTCACAAGCCCTCCAGGTGGCTCTGGTGTAGGGTAAAGGATGAGAACCACTGCCCTGGACCCAAAACTGTAGAAGCATGTTCTTTCCCATGGAATCAGGTCATCCTCCCAGAATCATTGTAGTCAAGTGTACATGTGAATTTCTGCAATCTTCCACAGCCTAACACATCTATGTTTCTCAGTTTTATCAGCCCAATAAATTAAAGTAAGGTACTAGGTATAACTGAATTTTATAAACATCCCAATTTCTAGCACAGTGCATTTCAGTCCACTGGGCTTAATTGCTCATTTGTGGGTGAGATTGCTGCCAGCTGGTGGGGTCAGGAAGGGTTCTTGATGACACACTTTCCCCTTTGGCCCCTCACTCACTCTTCAGCCAGTCATTCCACACACAGACACCATGCTCCTGGGTCAGCTGGGAACCTCTCAAAGTCCTCGCCTAATCAAGAAGCCGTGTTGAAAAGCAGCGCATCTCCAACTGCAGTTTTGCACCAGAACCACGTGGGAGTCTGTGATTCAACAGGTCTAGGGTGGGGCCTGGGATTCTGTCTTTCTAACATGCTCCCAGATGTCACTGAAGCCGCTGGTCCAGGGACCACTTTGAGTAACAAGATTTGTAAAGCACGGATTCCCAGGTGGCAGGGGACAGACACAGATGACCAAAAGAGAAGGCGCAGAGAAGTCTGTAGGGAACAGCTTTTACCACCTCTGGTTTTGTCCCCTGACACTGTCTTGCATCTTACATTCCAGCAACATGCAGCCAACGGCTGTGATTTCCCTACATTCATCATTCCCTTTTTCATCTCTGCCTGGAAGGTTCTTTCCCCTCCATTTCACCCGGCTGAGACTCCTCTTAGAAAACCTGTTCTGAACTCCCCATAGTTCAGTGCCCTTCCTCTGGGTTAGGAGCCCCTCTTTTGCCTGCTTCTACTCCTTATCCAGTGGCACCATGAGCAGACCTTGCCCCACCTAGCTGGTCACTGACTTTGTGCCTGCTAAGGGACCCTCTTCTTCAAGGAAGCTAATTAAGAGCCACTTGAGTTTGCCTGACCAGGGGGTGAGGCCAAGGAAAGAGCTCAGGTTGTCCTGGGGATGTAGATGCGTCAGCAATCATAGACGCACACGGCAGAGAGTATGCGCAGGATATCCCGGGTGCACAAAAGACTAGAGCAACCTAAGGACAGGGACTCTGTGTTAAGTACATTTATAGCAGAGCACCTTGCACAGAGTGGGAGCTCAACAAGTATTTACTGCCTGATTAATTGGAGGGAAGTGATGAAAAGGAAAGCTAGACAACTGGTTTAGAAATTGTGTCGATCTCTTGGGAAGAAGGCGTCCATTGAAGAAGTAACACCACTACAGTAACAGGCAGAAAAGAAGCATCTTTCATCAGCAGCGTTTCGGACTAGAGAAGAGAATGACTGTAGCAAAGAGAAGCCGATGCCCAGGGCTTCCACTGGATGCAAAGGAAAAATAAAATATTTGAGACAGTGTTATGAAGGCAGAAGCAATATAATCTTTCTTTCTGGTAATATGGGGAAAAAGAGGGAGTGAAAGAGGGAGGGAGGACCCCTGCGAATCTGTGCCTCTTGTGCGACCAAAATAGAGGCATGAAGAAGCGCAGGGCAGGAAGGGGGAGAGGGAGGTGGCTCAGGAATTTGCTTGTCATCTTGGCTGGAGTGAGCTTGAATGAGAGAGAGAGAGACTGAGAATAATGGGAATTGGTAGATCAATCAATCAGCAAATATTTATTGAGCAGCTACCCTGGCTGGCAGCTGGAGAGAGCTCAGCTGGAGGGAGGCACATTAGAAAATTGTCTATAAAAAGGTGGTTGTGGGGAAGAGGGAGGGATGTGTTCCTTTGGAACAGGATGGAAGGAGAAGCAGGCTGCTTTGCTGTACGACTCCCGGAGGTGTCATTCACGCGGTAGCCTTGGTGAAAAGCCCCTCTGGAGGTGGGCCGTGCACAGCCTGCAAGGCTATTCGAGCAGATCTGGGGAGAAGAACCTGACCCCGTGGAAGAGCTATGGGCCTGCAGGGGGCAGGGGGATTTCTGGGGAAAGACTGGGATGAGCCGAGAGGGGCCTGCTCACCCGCCTCCTTCCCTCTTCCTCAGGGCTCCGGGCGCTATTCTATCTACATTGCCAATTACGCCTACGGCAACGTGGGCCCCGATGCGCTCATCGAAATGGACCCCGAGGCCAGTGACCTGTCCCAGGGCATCCTGGCACTCAGAGATGTGGCTGCTGAGGCTGGGGTCAGCAAATACACAGGTATGCAGGGTCACCTGGGAGGCTGTGCAGTGGAGGGGATGGGCCAGGGGCTGGGGTCCGGCCCCCGGCAAGGCTGAGTCTAATTCAGCAGCAACCACAAGGAGAGGATGGGCTTTTGTCCCAACGGAGGGGGATAAAGGCTCTATTCCATCCCACCACCCACAGAAGGTTCCTCCCATGCTGCCTGCCTCTCCAAGGCTTGTTGAGACATCTGGCAGGTGGAAGTTTTGGGGCGCCCAATGGGAGACATCAGGCACAGGGGCTTGCGGGAAAGTGGGGTGTGAGAACACACAACAGCAACCTCTCCCTGCAACCCTTGCCCCGTTCCTGGCTGTAACCCCAATGGTGGGTGAGCCGGTTCTATAGGAAAAAACTGACAAATCACAAAAGCTGAGATTTAAAGCATTATTTATTGCCAAATAGCAGATGAAATTATTTACTTACACATATGCAGCCAGGAATTGAGTGCTAAATCCCTGAGCTTCAGTTGGGTCCCGTCTCAGATAACTGAGCTCAAAGAATTGTGTTCTCGTTCCAAAACCTCTCCAGTCCTTTTTTTGAAGGCACACTGCCCCTCTCATCTTTCTGGATGGAGGACCTATTGTCAGAGTCTCTGACAGGGAGATCTTTCTAGGGAAGGCTGTTTTTCTAATTCCAGCATGGCTGCTGACTAAACTCTGATAATCTGCCAATAGACTGCTGATGGCAGAGCAATCCAGTTCCTGTTTTGGGTGCCAAAAATCAGGAAGCCAGGGCTGTGCACGACAACTTCTCATGTGAACCTCAGCCTCACTCACGCCCGACCTGCACTTCGGACGTAGAGATTCTCTTGTGCTCACAGAGACTTCCAAAGTGGCAGGCTGCCCGAGTCCAATCCTGGGGCTGGAAGCATCCCTGAGAGATCACTTGGGGCAACCCCTTGCCTCCAGACACCTGGCTGGTGGCATAATCTCAAAGTCCTGCCCAGAAAGGGTTGTCACTGCCTCCCCTGAGTTTATGGTGCCTTTCTCTCACCAGCTTTCCACCCCAGAGAAAGGGGGAGAGCAATGCTGACCGGACTGACAAAGTTTGTGGAAACAAATGACTAGACAATAAGCTAATCTGCAAGACTCAAGCCCCCTCAGAGCGCCGAGAGCTCCGTGCGCAAACGTGCCATGGAAAGGCAGCGTCAGTAATAAACCACGTTTCCCTGGGAAAGGGAATAAACATGCAGGCGCTTCAGCCTAGATTTGTTCAGTCAATTTTTCTGAATAGTTCCCAATTCTGTGCACTGGGTTAGCGTGGCAATTAAGTGCCTTGATCTTGCAGGGGAAGGCTGGTGGGCTGGGGCGGGGAATGAAGCCCTTGAAAATGATGAGATAGAAGGGAGGCTCTGACTGGGAGAGCGGCTGAGACGCAAAATGAAAGGACTCAGAGGTGGCGGCTGGGTGAGCATGAAGGGGGCATTGTTCACGCTGGCTGGGCTGGCATGGAACCGAGCAGGGGGACGGTGGGGACCCGGAGGAGGCAGCTGAGGAGCACGGCGGGGACGGGAGCCCCAGCCAACTGTGCCGGCTGGGCTGGAAGGATGGGCAGCTCAAGGAGGCAGCAGCAGCTTCCGCGGAGGCATGGGGGGAGGCTGGGCAGCTGGCGTGCCCAGAGGACACGTTAGAGCAGCTCTGCAGACTTCCAAGAGCCATTTGGCTCACAAGAACCCATTTGGCCCACCGTGTTGCTATTCTGCCTGCCTGCCTTCCCCAGCCCACCCTTTCCCTGCCCCCCAAGCCCCCCAACACTCCCCTGCAGCTCTCCTTGTCACGCGGCTAACAACACATGGACAACCGGCTGGAAAACTCACCCAGAGTGCCCCCCTGAGCCCCAGGGATGGACCCCAACCGTAAAGGCCACCATGCTGAGCCCCGCCTGATGGCCGAGGCTCTGGGCACAAGGCCAGCGCTCAGCGCAGGCCGGTGCCAGGGCCCTGAGCAGGCGGGCGGGAAGCAGCCATGGCTGGGTGTGCAGCCAGAGAGCTGAAGGTCCTTGGAACCAAGCCTCGCAGCACCCACCCACTGGCCAGCTGTGTGACCTGGGAGAACCTCCCGTCTTACTGAAGAGCTGAGGTCCGGAGCGACCCTCCAAGGTCACACAGGAGTTTGTAGGGAACCAACACCTAGAGCCCATCTCCTAATGCCTAAATTGCCACAGCCAGCTGGCCTTTCTGCTGAGCTTCCGCCCAAGAATCCTGCTCCAGCCTGCAGGACAGGAGGGGCTGGGGAAGGGGAAGCCTTGCACCCCTGGGAAGTAGCCCCAGGTTGGCACTCAGGTTGGAACTGCAAACCCAGGTTGTCGTGGTGGAAGCAGCTGCCTGGCTGGAGTGCTCAGGGAAGCAGGGCGAGGCCTCAGCACCCCTGGGGCAGGCCGGGCAAGGGCGCTGCTAGTGCACGGGCTGTCGGGCTCTGCAGAAGGGGGAGGAGAGGCCTCCTCTCCAGACACTATCGATTCTGGCGGCAGCCTCCGCTCTGCTGGGTCACAGTGCCATCTAGCGGCCACCATGCCTGCTCTCGGGGGACTTGAGGGCCCTGGAGGGCAGCGGAGTGAGATTGGGAGAGATTGGGGCGGTAGGACGACCACTCCCCCACCTTCTGGTTCCCTGAAAATCCCAAGCCCCCACTTCCAAGAGGCTGCCTGAGGCCTCCTAGATCCAGGACAGTGTGGGCAGCTGCCCTGCCTGGGAATCCCAGGAAATGGGTTCTGGCCACGGCAGAGCCTGGCATGTTACCTGTGCAGGGTAGATGGAAGCCGAGAGTCCTGCCCTGCCTGTGTGGCCCTGGGCCCTGTGACCCTGGGCATGCCCCTCAGCTTTTCTGAGCACCCAGCGCTTGCAGTCTAGGAGTGGCTGAGGGCACAGGGTCTGGAGCCAGGCCACAGGTGCACATCCTGCTCCAATGGCGAACTATTAGCCTCTCCCAGCCTCAGTTTTCTCGCCTTCAAAATGGGAGCATTGTGAGGAAGAAAGGAGGCATACATGGGACATGCCTGACATGCAGCCTGGCACGTGGGCAGTGCCCAAGGAGCGTAGCAAATACCAACACGCTCCTGCTCTGAGGCACTGCCAGAGCAACACCAGGGCCCTCTGCTGGCATCCCCTGGGTGCAGGGAGTGCTGTGCTAGGCACAGGGGGACGCACACAAGGAGGGGCCCCTGCCCTGAAAGCAGTCTCTGCGTGTCCCCAGCCTGACCTCCGGCCCCAGGCACCGGCAGGGGCATCTTCCTCCCCTACCCACTGGCCCCATCTCTCTTCCCTCCTTCCCGCCCGACCCTACCTCCCCCAGGCCTCCGCCCCTCCCAGGAACTCTGCATTTTGTCCTCACCCTTTGAGGGAGCATCTGTCCAGGCTGCAAGGTGGTGATTAAAGAAGCCTTAAAAGAAATTTGGAAAGAAAGTGAAGGTGGATTTATGATGTCGGGCAGGGAGCTTCGCTGTTGGCTGGGAGCAGTGTGGAACAAAGCAGAGGGCAGATCTGATTTATAGGAAGTCATTATTGGAGGAGACAGAGATGCCTAAAGCCCAGCTGAGGCCTTCTGGCAGATACCCACCAGTGGGCTTGACCAGGGGCCACAGAGTAGGGAGCCTCCCAGGTACTCAGGCAGGCGCTGGCCTTTTGTCAGGAGCAAAGCCAGATCTGAGGCCAGGGACCAGGCAGAGCTGGAGTGACAGGCTCCTCAGCCAGGGCTCAGGACCCCCAGGGAGTGCAGCATGGGCCTGCCAGGGGTAGGTACCGAAGCCCAGCATACACGGGGACCATTTTCCTGGGGTAGACGCATTCAATGAGGGTTGGGGCGAACATCATTTTCTTTTAAAACAGACACAGATATGCTATAGAATAGAAATTCAATTTTTGTATGCATTTTTCTCAGTTAACACAGGAGATTTTATAGAAATGTCAAGCCTGTGGCTGGCCACTCCAGGCTGTACACCCCCAGGCTTGCCAGTACAAATCTCTCCTCTGTTGCGAGGGAGCAGATGATGGGGCCTGTCCTTCCACCTCCCTCCCCTTAACACTCAGTAGAGACAGGGCAGGAAGGAGGGGGCGATGGCTGTCTTTGTCTGATGCCCTCCCCTCCACACAGCCGGAGCCCTGCCCGGCATCTGGAAGCCTCCAGAGGGTGTGGGAGTGGCAATGCCAGCACCAACACAGTGTTACTCTGTTTTAGCATTTTTCGGGAATTTAAGATGAGAGCCACTGTTACCACCCTGCCCTTCACACACACACGCACGTGCACACACACCGCCCATTCCTCCACCCCACGTTCTCCAGCATCTTTGCCCTGCTCCTTTACATCTTGGATGTTCTTGGCAGCCTGCAGACCTTGGCGTCTACCAGAATCCTACTTCCATCAAGGCCCCAGCAGATTAGCCCCTGGACCCAGGCACGTTGGCTGGCAGGCCTCACTTCAGAGTCTTCACAGGTGCTGAGTCTAGACGGGAGCTGGAACGGCTACCGACACACTTATCCCGTGGTCCACGCTGGAGGACGCATTCATTGAGAAGTACAGCAGGAAGGAGCCTTGGAGAGCTTCTCATTGTCCCGCCCACTTCACAGGGATGGTGACTGAGGCCTGGACAGCGCACGTCCCAAAATCCTGCAGGTGCAGAAGGCAGAGGCCAGGCAAGAGTTCGAGGCCTTTCCTTAGCACCGTGAACCCCTTGCTGTCTTGTCCCTGGGCCCAGGCCTCAGTTGGAAGTAGCTCAGAAGCATGCACACCCCCTCCCCGCAGTCTTTTCTACCCAACCCCAGTCCCTGAGGGCTGGCCCAGGTGCTATCTGAGAGCTGTGTCACCTGCACCTGAATTATTGTATTTGAATCTGTATCACCAAAGTGCTGGGGCTCAGAGGTATAGGGGTGCAGTTTTATTTTTTAAGAAACAAGGTCTCCCTCTATCATCTGGGCTGGAGTGTAGTGGTGTCATCATAGCTCACAGCAACCTCAAACTCCTGGGCTCAAGCAATCCTTCTGTCTCAGCCTCTCCAGTAGCTGGGACTACAGGCATTACAGGCATGTGCCACCATGCCTGGCTTATTTTTTTATTTTTTATAGAGGTGGGGGTCTCACTGTGTTGCTCAGGCCGGTCTCGAACTCCTGGCCTCAAGCAATCCTCCTGCCTCAGCTTCCCAAAGTGCTAGGATTATAGGCATGAGCCACCTGACCCAGACAAAGGGGTGCTGTTCTTGAGGACAACCAAAGCTGCCCTATGGGGCTTGGGCCCAATGATCAGAGAGCATCAGAGAGAACACTGGAACGTTGCCAGAGGAAATGGGGGCCGCAGAAGGGCATTTTCCCCTGTAATCCCACCCTTTCTGCCCAGCCAGGTGGGCAGAGTGAGAAGCCTTCAGGGAGGATGAGCGGGGAGGGGCATTCACACCCCAGCAGCAGAACTAGGAGGCCTTTGAAGCTTGAAAGTGCTGGGAAAAATAAAGGGATATTATTCACCCAGCAGGTGGTAAATTGTCCCAGCTAATGACTATGTGGCACCCGACATTTTCCAAGGTACCTTCCAAAAACCAGCTCACTTAATATTTATGACAGCCCTGAGAAGGAGCCAGTATTATATGATCAGTCTTATGTTGTAGCAGAGAACACAGAAGCCCAGAAAGGTTCAGTGGTGTGCCCAAGGTCACACAGCTCAAACTTGGACTTTCTGATCCCCAGTCCTGTGGTTTCCCACCACCAATGCTGCCTTTCCAGCCTCACCTGGGGAACTGTTTGTTCCCAAGAGAATGTGCTGGCCTCAGATGTAAAAGAATTAATTGATATAAAGTGGAGTTAACATCATTCTCCAAGTCTAAATAAAGATGTTCCTACCTGCCCCCTGGGAAACCCATATGCTGTGTGCTGAGCCTTAGGAGGTGGAGGAGAGGGTGGGCAAGGGAAGGAAGAGGAGGGGGAGGGTCCTGGTGGAAGATACTTGCTGAATGAGGGGCCTTTGTCAGTGTCCTGGCAGGGCATGGGGAGCAGCCTACATTTACAAGAGGTGGATTTTATTGGCTTCAACAGGACTTGCATGTTGACTTGTGGCATCAGTGAGGGGTGCAGACACCTGGCCACCCCTGCCTCAGAACCCCCTTCAGCCCCCCAGGGTAAGGGGCTAGGCTGGGGCCCAGGAGGCCAGCTCCCTGACTGCCGACTCACCTGCTCCGCAACTGTGCAGCCAACTTGCCAAGGAGTTGTGGGTAACATCTCTGTTATGGTCCGGTTGCCATGGCAATAAATTGTGGCTAATTAGTAGTGTGGTTACCATGGCAATTTTCTAGTAATTACAGGTTACAAATGGTACAAGGCTTCAACCCAACCCAATTAGTTAATTAGAAAGATTTAGAAATTTGTCCAAAAAGGAAATAACCTGCTTTGTAGAAAATGAAGGAAATGTGTCACATTGGGAGCCAGAGGCAGAGAGGAAATTGGAGGATGCGGAAGCAGGGGAAGAAGGATGGAGCTGCATGGTGGCCAGCCCCTGGGTCCCACCTGGAATTTCCAGGGGCCTAGGCAAGGCCGAGGGTTTCTCACGGAAGCTGCTCCGCGACTGGCGTCTGGCAAGACCAGAACAGGGACAGCTGCCAGCAGCCACTTAACGGCTCCTCTTTTAGTGGGCTGAGGCAGGGCCCAGGTCTTAGCCCAGAACCTTTTCCTGCTGGCTTTAAGAAAGGCCTCTGAAAGCCACCCCACTGCACCACACGGCTCTCATGAAAAGCAGATGCCATGTCTTGCAGGATGCTCCACAGGAGTGATATGAAGTTAGTGGCTCCATTTTCATGAGACTTGAGCTCTTTTTGCGAGCTAATCAGATTATCTGGGAGGAATCAGGCAGCAGAGGGTCCAGAGTGTGTTAACAAGGAGTCCAACCATGACAACAATAAGAGTGGCAGTGTCACCTCCCTCCCCACCCCCTGATCCCGTCTCCCTGGCCCCAGATGCCAGCTGTGGTGGGCAGGTGAGAAAGGCCCCATGATTTCCTCTGGGGGCATCTCGCAGGGAGTGGGAGGAGCCCAGGGACCAAGAGAACCCCCGTCTCTAATTAGCACAGTCACTTTGAGGAAACCTCTGCCCCCAAGACCTGTGGGTGGCGGGGGTGGGGGTGGGAGGCTGGCCCATCATGACAAAGGTCTGCCTGAGCTGTCATTTATTTAAAAAAAAAAAAATCGAGTTCTTCTGGAGTGCTCTGATAACTCTTATTATACTGAACAGCTCTTTAGGGCTGTACTTCCCAAACTTTACTGTGCACACACCACCCAGGGGTCTTGTTAGAATGCAGGGCCTAGTTCCGTAGGGACCAAGATTCTGCATTTCTAACAAACTCCCAGGTGCGACCCCTACAGCTGCCCACAGGTGTAACTCTGAGCAGCAAGGCCGTAGGGTCCCCAAAGCCCTTTAATATAGAGCTCACCTAATTTTTTAATTGATAAAAATTATATATATTTATTGTGTGCAACGTATTTTGAATATATTTGTGGTGTCCAGCATGATATTTTGAAATGAGTGTACATTGCGGAGTGGCTAAATCGAGCCAATTAACGTATGCATTACCTCTCATACTTACCATTTTTATGTAGTGAGAATGCTTAAAATCTATTCTCTCAGCAAGTTCAAGTATATGGTGTATTAACTACAGTCACCGTGTTGCACAATAATCTCTTATTCTTCCTGTCAAACTGATATTTTGTATACTTTAACCAATATCTCCCCCACCCCCACCCCCAGCCCCTGGTAACCCGCATTCTACTCTCTGTTTCTGTGAGTTCAGCCTTCTTAGATTCCACATGTAAGTGAGATCATGCAGTATCTGTCTCTCTGTGCCTGGCTTATTTCACTGAGCATGAGGTCCTCCAGGTTCATCCATGTTGTCAAAGTGACGGGATTTCCTTCTTTCTTAAGGCTGAATAATACTCCACCATATATATGTACATTTTCTTCATCCATCCATCTATTGATGGACACCAGGCTTCTCTGGTATCTTGGGTATTGTGAACAGGGCTGCAGCGAACGTGGGAGCACAGATACGTCTCAGGCACACTGATTTCATTTCCTTTGGATGTATACCCAGCAGTGGGATCGCTGGATCATTTGCTAATTCTATTTTTAACTTTTTTTGGAACCTCCATACTGTTTTCCATAATGGCTTTACTAATGTACGTTCCCACCAGCAGTGTGCAAGTGTTCCCTTTTCTCTGCATCCTCACCGACACGCATGATCTTTTGTGTTTTTGATAATACCCGTTCTAACGGGTATATCTCACCTCATTTGGTCCTCTCAGAAACCCCGAAGTTGAAAAGGCAGGTTAGCCTATTCTCCTTTTACAGATGAGGAAACTGAGGCTCAAAGGGTAAGGCAAATTGCCCGAGGGCACACAGTTTATAAGAAGCCAAGCTGGGACTAGAATCCGTGTCCTGGCCCTGGGTGGGCTGCTTCCTGCCTGGTGTTTCTGACACTTGGGGTGTGGCCGGGGGAAGGCTTTCTCAGTGCAGGTTTGTTTCCCTGGGAGCAGAACAGGAGCCCGGAAGGCAGAGAGTGTTTGTTGGCAACCCACTGGCTGGGGGTGGTGTGTTCAAGGCATGTTAAGTCTGGGCTTCTTGACATGGCTAGCTCAAATTTGACCTTGGAGACTTCAAAGCCTAATGTAGAGCTGGCTTGATTTCTTTCTTTCTTTTTTTAAATATATACTTTGCTGGATTTCTTCCTTTCAAACTACTTTCTTGTTGCAATAAGTCAAATGATACAAAGACATTCAAAGAAAAGACCAACTATCATCTCTCCTTCCCAGCCCAGATGCCACCCCATCAAGGTGGCCAGTGTTAACAGCTTGGGGTGTGGCCTTTCCCACTTTTCCTCAAAACGGAGTAAGCTTGCACAAACATGTAAAATCAGAAATATCACATATT
Organism: Lepilemur ruficaudatus; assembly: GCA_963574885.1. Taxonomy (NCBI): domain Eukaryota; kingdom Metazoa; phylum Chordata; class Mammalia; order Primates; family Lepilemuridae; genus Lepilemur; species Lepilemur ruficaudatus. Next base: position 73,628 of record CAUYRT010005376.1, read on the forward strand.
TTCCTATATTTTAAAAAATAAAAGTAAGATCACATGATACCATTACTTGACGAATTGCTTATTTTTCAACAATACATCATGGGCACTCCTCCAAGTCAATAGCTATGGATCTACATAGCTACACTCTTTTTAGTAGCCGCAGAATGGCCCGTCATATGGATGCACCATAATCCATTCAGCCACTTCGCTATTGATGTGTATAATTGTTTCCCGCGTCAAACAAAGCCAAGTAGGCATCCTTGTGCCTATGGCTGGAACCTCTTCCTACAGGCTCTTAAAAGAGGAGCCTACCCAGTGTCTTTGACCAGCACGTGTGTGACTCAGAGAGGGAGTGAGAGGTCTGTGACTTCACCAAAGTGGCCTGGCAGAGCCGGGTTTAGGATTATCGGAATTCAGCCACCTCTCTCAGAAGGGCAGGGCAGGGCACTGGCATCTGGGGGGCTGTGCCCTCTGTGCCCGTTAGCTCATGGACTCACCTTTGCCACAAAGTGACTGGGTCTAGCTCCTCCCCAGCCGCTCCCTCAGAGCTGTCGCCCTCAGCTCATAAACACAGGTTTATGGGGACGGTGAGCCCAGGCTCAGGGACACATGCAAAGGTCGGAATTCCTCCCGGGGCCTGGGACTTTGCTTCTGCCACTCACTGTGGGCCGCTGTCCTCTCCTAGGAGGCCGGGGCGTCAGCGTGGGCCCCATCCTCAGCAGCAGCGCCTCGGATATCTTCTGCGACAACGAGAACGGGCCTAACTTCCTCTTCCACAACCGGGGCGACGGCACCTTCGTGGATGCTGCGGCCAGTGTTGGTGAGTGGATGCAGCCGCCGTGCTGTGCACCCCGAGATCCCGACCCATAGGGGACGCCGGGCTGCCCTGCCCCCTCCAGCCTCCGGGAGAGCAGGACGCGTCGTCACCCGCACCACACAGAGGAACAGTCCTTGTCACTCCAATTCCACATCCCCCATGGCTCAGGCCACAGGGGATGTTTGCTGCTGGGGGGAGGGAGTCTGGAACTCCGGACCATCGTCACTTTCCAACAGCTGGAATCAGCCCACAGTCCTCTGAGTCCTGCTGTGTCTCTCAGCATCAATTCCTCTCCGAGCGGCCTCTCCCGCTGTGGCCCCCTCCCACATTTATCTTAAACATTCATTCAGTCCAACAACCATTCACGGAGCCCCTGCACCATGCCAGGCTGGTGCTGGGAACTGGGGATGCTGCCATGAATAAGGCTGAGACCACCCCACAACACAGAACAGCACTGACATTCTAGAAACATATGTATACACAAATAGCTAGAATGAGCAGCAGGACAAAATCCACACAAAACAGTGCCTAGGCTCCCGGCTCCGCTCCTCTTCTTCCCTTTGTGCTCCTCCCTCATCAACCTCAGAGCCTTTGCACCTGCCCTCCCTCTGCCTGGACTGCCGCCCCCCAACCTATAGAACCTCCATTTGCCCTTCGGCACTCAGCTCAAATAACACCTCTGCAAAGCCCTTCCTGCCGCCCCGCCTGGCGGGGACTGGCCCTTCTCTCTCCATATTCCCACCGCCCCATGAGTGCACCTGTCACTCAGGCTCCTACGTGGCCATCGTGGTTTGTCCAGGAGCCCTGCATGGACCTGGCACTGATCTATCCATTCTCGACACAATGCTTGCCACCCAGTGGCCACCCTGTAAATTCTGCTGAGTGACAGAGCGAGCACTTCAGAAAAGTTCACAGATTCGTGATCACATCCCACATCTGCCCTTCAGCTGCTTCCCCCGGCCATCCCACCACTCCTGCCTTGCCAATGAATGCAAGATTTGATTTCACCTCCTCCCCGGAGGCATAGAGAGGAGCTCTGGCCTCCAAAAGAAGAAGTGACTGGGATCTAAACACATAGGTCAAAGGTCCCTCAAGCTCTAGCTGTCGCCAACAGCCAGCACCAAACCCCTGAGCGTGTGCCGGTCCACTCTCTGAATTAACAGTACCGGGTCCATTTGGGGAGCGCCTGGCCCACAACACCCACCCTGCCCCAGCTGCCACCTGTCAGCCCCCATCCTTGCCTTTCCGCTTCTCCGTCCCTGGCAAAGCTGAAGTGGGGGCAGCTCCCCTGGCCTGTCCTCCCACCAGCTCACCCCTCCTAGCCCTGTACTCTGGCAGCAAATTATCTCATTGCTGAGAAATCATAAAGCGAAGGGAGAAAACCTAGAGGATTTGATAAGGTGTTAAAGAGATGGAAGCAGAGGTGAGCGAACAAGTTGGAGTGGGAGAAGGTATCAGGCGGGAGGAGAGAGGCAAGGTGCTAGGCCCGTAATTGAAAGTCAGAGTGATTGCAGGGGTTTAACAAGACATGTCAAGAGGGCATTCATCACCCAAACAGATGCTGCTGTGAAATGCAGCCTGGCACCGATTATTCCCGTGAAAGGGAACCAGCTCCTTGTCAAGGTGCCTCATAGATAGGAGAGAAATGGGCCAACGCAGAAGGCCACTGACATTCGGGCCAAGGAGTTTTGCAGAGAATTAATGGGGTATGAATCCTAGGGATTGGAGGCTGCCCCCAGTCCTTTGCAAACCCTCTTTCTTCAGCCTGGATCTCACTGCCTCTTCTCCTCCCACTTCCCCTCTCTCCTTGCATCCTCTTCCCCCAAGAGGACACTTAGCCTCTGAGGTTTTCGGGGGGCCCACCCTGCCTTCTCCTGCCTCCCACCCTCAGATCTCGGCGTTTGCAGCTGACAAGAGCTCTCTGTGTGTGCCCTGGGGTCTCTGATCCCCACCGCCCATCATATTGTCCTGCTGTCTGACATCCCAGAGGCCTGATGACTGACAGCTGTTTGTCCTCTACAAGAGTCGGTGTGGGTGGGCGCCTAGAGTCACTGTCTCTCAGCTCTGCACTGGCCTGGGGCGGCCAGTCAGGCCATCACCTGGGCAACGCCACCCTCCAACCTCCCCCAGGACCCGATCAGTGGGTGGTGGGGGGGGTGCGCATTGTGCACAGAGGTTTCCCTTCCCAGATCGCGCCAGGCGTGGTGGCCGCTGCGTTTCCTCCGCTGTCACCTACCTGTGCTTTCTGTCATGTTATTTATGTCTCTCCATTCATTCAGCAAGTATTTACTGAAAACTGCTAGGCCACCACAGGCCCTGAGATAGACATTGCGTGTGCAAACCCAAAGGAACCAAAACGACAGTCCTAACCTCACGGAGTGTCAGAGCTAGTGGGAAAACCAGACCCTGAGCAAGGAAACCACACAGGAACATGACCACACACGGTGATCAGAAGGATGGAGGCTGTCGGGGACCGTGACAGCATGGGCGGAGTGGCTGTCTCAGATGCGTGGGCAGGGCAGGCTTCCCTGAGGAGGTGACGCTGTGGCTGAGAGCAGAAAAACCAGGAGCCAGGTACCCTAGAACATGGGAGAGCAGGCCAGGTGGGGAGACCAGCTTGAACAAAGGCCCAGAAGCTGGAAAAAGCTTGGGTCATTTGAGAAGTGAAAGTAATACCGGGGACCAGAGCTCAGCAAATAGTGGGGAGAGTGGTAGAGATCCAGACCAGATCAGGTGGGCAGGGCCACGGCTAGGCAGGGTCTCACGTTCCCCAGGCAGGAGTTTGAACTTGACCCAAGAGTACTGGCAAGTCACTGAGAGATTTAAGCAAAGGAGGGTGTGATCAGCCCACTGTCTCCCGGTGGCTGTGTTGACGCTGGTGGGAGGAGTCTGGTCCTCCAGAATCCCCTGTCTCCCTCCTCCCACCCTTGCTGCCCCCAGACTGAGCAGAAATAATGTGCCTGCTGGGCAGACACAGCTTGAAGACAAGTTTCTGGTCCCCTTTGCAACCGGGTGGGCCTCCCACCTCCTGCCCCTGTGAAAACTTCTGAGATTGGTGATGAGTCTCCCCATCCACTCCTGGGAGGACAGGAACAATTCGAGGGCCACCATGCTTTGTTGCTTGTCACAGAGCTTGAGCAAAGTGAGTATGTGTGGGGTGCAGGGGATGCCACGCTGAGGGTCTCTACCTCTGCCCCCAGGTGTGGATGACCCCCACCAGCACGGGCGAGGTGTCGCCCTGGCCGACTTCAATGGTGACGGCAAAGTGGACATCGTCTATGGCAACTGGAACGGCCCCCACCGCCTCTATCTGCAGATGAGCGCCCACGGGAAGGTCCGCTTTCGGGTAAGAAGGGGCCTCTCACTCTCTCCCCCGCTGCACTGTAGTGGCCCTGGCATGTCATAGGAGCTGCCACCCTGGCCTGTGCCTCCCACCAGGCTGAGAAGGGGCTTGGAGGGCGTGGGGATCACAGTGAAGGTAACAGCTAAGAAACAATGGCCTCCAGCCCAGGCTCGGTGAAGACACCAGTGCCCAAGAGGGAGCCAGGTCGGCAGAGGAGGAAGGGCAGCCTCCCGAGGTGGGCTGGAGCCCCTGTGAGGTGGGCTTCATTCTCCAGATCAAGGCCACTTTTCCTGGTGGCTCCTGGAAAACCTTATCTGTGGCCAGCCCAAGCTTATTAAATTGAGGTTCAGACCAAGGGCAAATGGTAGGAGAGAATGGAAGGTTGAGGCCACAGAATTCCCAACAGCTACCCCTAGGGACAAACAGCAGATGGTGGGCAAGGTGGCCGCAGACCCTCTCTGTGCCCCCTCCCTGAACTGTCAATAGACTGAGGCCGAGAATTCGAGAGGACTATTAGTGACAGTCATGGAGGTGCTACCAGCATGATGGGCTCGGGCATGGGGCTTTTTCTGGGAGGGTGGCAGAAGGCATGGGATCACCAAAGCTGATTTCAGGGATTGTTCTGGAGGTACCTAGGTCTTGTCAAAAAAACTTGGCCGGGCTCGGTGGCTCATGCCTGTAATCCTAGCACTCTGGGAGGCCGAGGCAGGCAGATCGCTCAAGGTCAGGGGTTCAAAACCAGCCTGACCAAGAGCGAGACCCTGTCTCTTCTAAAAATAGAAAGAAATTAATTGGCCAACTAAAAATAGAAAAAATTAGCCAGGCATGGTGGCGCATGCCTGTAGTCCCAGCTACTTGGGAGGCTGAAGCAGAAGGATTGCTTGAGCCCAGGAGTTTGAGGTTGCTGTGAGCTAGGCTGACACTATGGCACTCTAGCTCAGGCAACAGAGTGAGACTGTCTCAAAAAAAAAAAAACCTGAGTGAGTGGGAATGTTCCTGGAGACTTCCCTGGGACCATCAAACCTCAGGGTTTGCCTTCTGTCCGTGTGACAATGGAGAGGCCACCACTCTGGGTGTGCTCAGGCCCAGCACTCCCTCCCGGC
>CAUYRT010005377.1:0-10563 GCA_963574885.1 Lepilemur ruficaudatus
GGAGGGGGGAGGAGGGGATGGGTATATACATACGTAATGAGTGTGATGTGCACCGTCTGGGGGATGGTCAGGCTTGAGGCTCTGACTGGAGGGGAGAGGGGGGCAAGGGTGATGTACGTAACCTTAACATTTGTACCCCCATAATATGCTGCAATAAAAAAATAAAAAAATAAAAAAAAGAAGAAGAAGTTCAAAAGATCTATTATACAACATGGTGACTATGGTTAATGACAATGCATTATATTCTTGAAAAAGACTAAGTAGATTTTAAATGTTCTCACCACAAAAAATAATAGTATTTGAGGTAATGCATATATTAATTAGTTCTATTTAGCCACCCCACAATTTACACATATATCAAAACATATTTTCATTTACATGAAAATATATGCAATATTTATTTCTCTGTTTAAGAAATTATTTTTAAATAGTAAAGATGTAAATGAGCAGACACTCCAGGAATAAGTGTAAAGCACTCAGTCAGAAGAGGCAAGAGAACAAAGTGTATCTGAGGAGAACTAAGAGGAAAACCAAAAGAGTGTGTGGTGTGAGGGAGACCAAAAGAAGATTGAATTTCAAGGATGACATAGTGATCAATAGCTTAATGCTGCTTAGAGGTTTAGAAGATGAAGACAGAGAAGCATTCATTGGATTTAATAAAATAGAGGTCATTACTGAACTGGCAAGAGTAGATTTAGTAGAGTGGTGGGAAGAAAACTTCAGTTAAAGTGGGAGGATAAAAGACTGGGAGGTGAGGAATGTTATCTACTATTTTAAGAAAACAGTGAATATTAGCCAGACTTTGAGAGAAAATTTGCTGAGAAGTAGGAAAATGAGGAAGTAGCTCGTGGAGATCACACAGTTAAGGGAGGATTCACAGGATGCTAGAACTTAATGGACCCAACTGGAAAAACTGAGGTCTAGATAGGGAATGTCACTAGCTAAATATTGGATGGTGGCAGTCAAATTTATGCTTGACTGTTGATTTTCTACCTACTGATTTCTTAAGCAAAATTTCAAAAGGTAATATATTTACTTATTTTTCTGCACATTCAAATAAACAAAAGATTTAAGCTAAACCACAGATAGCATTACTGTAAAGAATAAAACATTCTTCTGTTTTTAATATTGACCCTTTTGGTTTTTCTTCATGTTTGTCACAGTCACGTCTCATCATTGTCACTAGCATCAAAATAATACATGCAGCAGAAAATCAAAAGTGGGTATGAAATGGCTATTTGTTGATAAGGTGTTCCTGCAGAGAAACATTTTAGTTTCATTTTATGTGCCTACTCTATGTTGAAGTAGAACACTTTCATAGTAAATGTTCAAGTCTTTTTCTTAAATCTAATTATTAAAATATCCCTTGTAGAAAGAATAGCTAAAACTTTTACTCAATCTATAAAAAGTAACAATTTCAAATATTTCAACTATAATTTCAGTAATGATTAAACTGTGAAACTGAAAGAACATTTCTCTATATGAATTGACATTTCTGTCTTTTATAATTAAAAATGCTCAATTTGACTTGTGATACATTTAAAAATTTTGAAGCAAGATGACTCTGAATACAACTATTAAACATAGCTTTTTTGAAAATGTTCTTTTTTTATTTAAAAAACAACTTTATTGAAGTATACTTTACATACCTTGCAATTCATCCATTTTAAGTGTACTGAAAACCAAACCAAACCAAAACACTACCAAGATTATTTTGGAAATTAATCAATCACATACAAGAAAATAAAATAAAATAGGCAAACTTAGGATCTACATGCATAAAAAGAGAAATTAATTAATGCTATTTTTTACAACAAAAGATAATCTATAAAATATGGCAGTGGTTTTATCTTTTAGATTCAAGAAACATTTATTTATACTTGCTATATGCTATGCCTTTCCACATACATTATATTGGATTTCCTTTGATAATGCTTTTATTGATTTTAAAAAGTAATATATATGCATGTGTGGGGACAAGGTGTACATGGGAATTCTCTGTACTTTCTGTTCAATTTTGCTGTGAATCTAAAACTTCTCTAAAAACCAAAGTCTATTAAGAAAAAGCAAAAAAAAAAATTCTTCTATGAGCTTCGTTCAAGAGCACACAATTATAGTACAGTTTATAACTCAATGTATATTTATTAAATACCAGCTATGCAAAAGACACTGTTGAAAAGTATAAGACCTATAGTTTTGTATAGGTAAATAATATGTACATGAATAACTTTACTGTAAAAGACAAGTTAATCCCATATCATGTTTCTTATTCTCTTTTATAGCATTTCTTTCATTCTGCTTTTTATTACAGTGAATAGAATGTTTCTTTTAATAGACTGGAGAGCAAGAGTTATGTCTTCATATCTCTGTGCCTTTTCTTCCATTCACCCTCAGTGCTCAGTACATATTTGTACATAATAATAACTTACTACCTTCTTATTGATGAGATTAATTGACAAATTAAAATTATAAGGAACACACAATGAAACTGTGTTGATGGCCAGAATATTACAATATTCTTTCACAAATCCTTTTTAGTATGAAAATAAAATTTCCATTAAATAATTTTCAGCATATCAACTAGTAATACCTTTTTTTTAGCATGTAGCAGATATGTGACTACAACATGTTTGACTCCAGTGAGGATAAGACTTAAAATATAGTTTGCAAATTTCCATCAATCAGACATTTACACATCACAATCAGTTGATACGTTCAACAGTCTCTGCTTAGATTTACATGCCCACCCCATGATTGTGATATAGATGAACAATGTGTTCACAGTTCTCCTCATTCACTGCAAATTTCTCCAATTAAGAATCTCAGTTACTAAATGGATTGGTTTGAAAAGTAGGTATTCCTTTCACTTTTCTCAAAGAATTTCTGTAAACTTTCACCTGTTTCCAATTAGTTACCTTTCTTTTTTCACATACCTGTTTCGTAACATTCATGTTACTCATATTTTCTATTGAGTTGACTGGTTGGCATTCTATATACAAAACAATGAGTGAGTGTACTGTCTTCCCTTTATTTTTGGCCATCTGTAGTGGTGTCACATGAAAATAGTCTACAGTTCATTTCTGAATCTAGTGAAAGTTCTTGGTTGAGGGAGAGGTTATAAATTTATAATCAGGTTCTGCCTTAATGTATGAGACAGAACTCACTAAATTTTTCTTATTCTGAGCTAGTCACTAAGGAAATTGTGAGTGTGAAAAGGGTTAAAGTGAATTATATAAAAAATACTATTTGACCATTGTTGAAATGAATTCTTAAAAGGGCAAAAAGAGTGAATTTGTTTGAAAATTTGAGACATGTCTTCCCTTTGACTTTTAACTGCTCTGAGATAAAATGTGATGATTTCCTAATCCTCTTAGACAAGTTTATCTGCCAAACAGCATGCTTACTTATGGTGCTCTCAGGTAAATGAATTTAAAGACATATGTTAGGAGGTAGGTAGGGAAATGGATTTGGAATCATAAGAATTCTGTTTCAAGATGGAATTTGATGAAGAGCTATTTACATAAGTGCTTCCTGGTGCTTATTACAGTTGTTAGTGGAGGAGGAGTGGGGATGCAAGGATAAACTCCAAGTGCTTGGGGACTAGAAACTTGCCTGGAGGAGGCTAGTGGAAGGATTGAGACTGGAGGAAATGGTAGTTTCTAGATGAGACCACTCAGTATGAATGGATTTGCTGCTTTTATCAAGCAAAACCAGGATACAGATTTTGCATATCTTTCTGAGGAATTAGCAAATAGAGATGACTAGGAAGATTCCCAATTGCCATTTAAGCTTTATATTTAAACATTAAAATACAGTTGTGTTTGATATCTGCAGAGTTTTCCGTGGCTTTGAACTTTACTAATGTCAGAAAGAACTTTTGGGGTCATGTTTTTAAAAGGAGCCCTTATAACACAAACTATTTCCCCTTTTGTTACCCAGGAGTGAGCATCTTCTTCTTTCTTCAAATACCCCAAGTTATTCTCCATTCAGAAGTTAAACTATGACAAAGAAATGTAGCATGGGAAAGAAACCACTATAAAAATGTTGTACAAAATAATTGGGTGAATGCCAGGCACAGTGGCTCACAGTATGTAATCCTAGCACTTTGGGAAGCCGAAGTGGGAGGATCACTTGAGGCTAGGAGTTCAAGATCAGCTTGAGCAACATAGTAAGATCTTGTCTTTACAAAAAATGAAAAACATTAGCTGAGTGTGGTGGCACACATTTGTAGTCCTAGCTACTTGGGAGGCTAAGGCAGGAAGATCGCTGGAGCCTAGGAGTTTGAGATTGCATTGAGCTATGATGATTCCACTGCACTTTAGCCTGGGCAACAGAGAAAGACCCTATCTCAGAAAAACAAACAAACAAAAAATTGGGTGGGAAATGGTGGTAACTTTCATTGATAGTAGTGCACTCTTCCATCTGTAGAAACTGGTTTAACCTTGGCCTTGAAAATATAGTAAAATTCATTTTAACAATGTTGGTTCTGCCGACCCACGAGCATGGTATGGTCTTCCACCTGTTTACGTCCTCTGCTATTTCCTTTCTCAGTGTTTCATAGTTGTCCCTGTAGAGGTCTTTTACCTCCTTAGTTAAATATATTCCTAGGTACTTTATTTTCCTTGTTGCTATTTTGAAGGGAATTGAGTCTTTGATTTGGTTCTCAGTTTGACTGTTGTTGGCGTATATGAATGCTTCTGATTTGTGTGTATTGATTTTGTATTCTGAGACTTTACTAAATTCATTTATCAGTTCAAGGTGTCTCTTGGTTGAATCCTTGGGGTTTTCTAGATATAATATATCATCAGCAAAGAGTGAGAGTTTGATCTCTTCTGCCCTCATCTGGACACCCTTTATTTCGCTCTCTTGTCTGATTGCTCTGGCAAGGACTTCCAGCACTATGTTGAATAGAAGTGGGACCAGAGTATTTTAAAAGCAAGTCCAAGCCACCATGTCCTTTCACCTATAAATATATTAGTCTGCCACATTCATGAGGACACCATGACATCATCACAGCTGACAAGCTTCGCAATGATTTCAGTTTCCTGGGCTGTGAAATGCAACCCCGGGTCTCACTGCCTGGCACTGCCTGGGGATGGGACGCCATGAGACCAAGTGCAGGACATAGACTCACCTGGGATGTGCCTGCATATGCAGCCTCGGTTCTGAACCCTTCTCCGGAGCCTACTTTGTCCCCCACCCTGCTGTCCCCTGGCCCTGGCCCTTCCTCCTGTAGGGCTGGCTGCTCAGTGCTGTCCTGAAACCTGGGAGAGCTCCTCCTTCCGGGGTCCCCCATTGGCCTTAGGCCATCTCGGGGAACGCCCCTCCTTGGTCCCCCAGCCTGGATCCTCCCTACCTCCACTGGCAGATGGGACCAGACACACAGAGGGTTTCAGAAAGCTTCTTCCTCTTGCAGGAGGGAGCCCTGTTTCCCTAGCAGGAATTCCACACCCTTCCAGGTGTCCCAGAGGACACCGTCTCCTCCTCGTGAAAATGGGACACATGCTCACACCAGCCTGGGGCCAGGGAGCTGGGGCGGGGGTGGGAGCAGTGCAGCTACTGCTGCTGTCCTTGGTCCTAGGGGCACCCCTGCATTCAGGGAGCCCCACGGAGGCGTGAGATTTCGGAGCTCTTGAACACAGATTATGTCTGAGCTCATAATGTGGATGAGTTAATAACATATTTGGTTATTTAGGCTGAAGACAAAAGTAGATGCCTTAGCAGACTGAATAGGTAATTATCAAAAAACTTTGAATATGTATTAAATTTAAAATTTCCCTCTTCCCCCCAGCTCTGCTGCCAGCTGCAGGTGCGCCACCTGGTGGCGGGAAAGCAGAGCACCACCCTTCCCTCCAATTTGCCAGCTTTGTCAGAGCCAGGTGGGGCTTGGGTGTGGAGACAGGGACAAAGGGAAATTCTCACTGGACCCTCTCGGGGTGGGGGGTATCTTTCAACTGGCCCTTCTCAGGAGAGCCTGCAGAGGCTCCTGGAGAGCCCCAGCGTTGCTGACGGGCTCCCACCTGTAGTCCCCTTGCACTCTGTCTAGGTTTCTGCTTTCCCCCTCTGCAACCCCAAAGCACAGGGACCACGGGCCTCCCTCCTGCAGAAGTCCCAGCACCCTCCAGGTGGCCCTGCTGGATAGCATCTTAGATGACCCATCCCCATCCTTGCTTGGGGCTCACGTCTGCCCGAGAACAGACCCGTGCCGCCCGTGCCCTGCCCCCGGGGGTGGGTAGTCGCCTCCCCCAACTCAGCCTTCTCTGGGCAGCTGCTGACAGCCACTTCTTGCCTTTGGCTTTGTCAGCCACTGACCCACAAACTCCAGAGCACATGTGTCCAGCTCTGCGCGTGGCCTAGGATGGGGCAGAAGCAACCACCACCCCTCCCTCTTGAGAGAAGGGGGTTTGGAATCCACAGCTCAACTTGCCCCCAGAGAAATACTCTTTACAAATACTTCTGAAGATTTCTAATTCCTGACCGTTTTGTACTCTGACATGGATCTAAGAGGTTTCTCGGGAACCTCTTTTGTGGCTTCTGCCACGGCCCCGCAGTGCCTTTGGAGTGCCACATCCCGTGGGTCTTGACTCTGCAGCTGAGATGTCACTTCGGCATCCGGTTACATAACCGGGAATGTTCTTGAGCAGTGTCTTTGTGCGCATGTGCAAGACTTTCTCTGGGATCCCTCCCCAGGAGTGGGCCTGTGAGTTTCTAGGGCACGAAGTGTTGCCAAATTGTCCTCCACAGCAGCTGTGCCAGCAGTGTGGGAGCATCCCTGTTGTTGCCCTTCCTCCCCCACACTTGGAATTGTCATTTCAACTCATTCCTTCAACAGCCCAGAGAGACAGGATCATCACAGAGACGCCAAGGAAAGAGGGATGGGGAAATCGAAGCACTGGCCCGAGGTCATGGAGCGAGGTGGTGGCAGAGGCAAGGGCAGAACTCCCAGTCCCACGAGCCGCCTTCCACGCCAGCGTCCTCAGACTGGTGACTGTGGGGCACCGTTTGAGGGGTTGCTCATAGAAGGTTTCCGGATAATTTTAGAAGGTGCTGCGCACTGCAGTGGGGGGCGGGGGAGAGAGAGATTTGAGTGCAAGCTGCCTGTCAAAGGCATGGAAGGTTCTGCAGTTATAAAGTTGGGTGTTTCCCCTATTCGAGCATTGGACACTGGGGCACTTTGCTCCCAGGCACTGATTATTGGCCCGGGATCCAAGTTCCCCGCACGTGCCATCTTGGGAGCTCCCATGGGAAGAGTTAATCACACTGAGGCTTAACATGGAGAGACGCAAAAGAGACCTTTGAGGCCAAATGATTCCCCAACAACGTCCACCCCGCCCCCACGCCACCCCAGAGTCTGCCAGGAGTGGCTTCCAGGCCGAATTCTCAACAAGCGGGGCTAGGTGCATGAGGACTTTTCTGTCCCTCCTGTGTTCCCAGCCACCTCCTTTAGGCCCTGTCCCAAGTTTCTGTAATGTGATCAACCTCACGCGGGTATAAAGCCAGGTAACTGGAGCCCTCAAGGCCCCGCGATGAACATTAGGTGACGATAGAACAAGCCCCTGGATGAGGGAGGACCCGAAACCTTTCTTCTCTTGTTTAGTAGGTGAGTTGCCGTGGCACCAGGAGGGGCCGAGTGGGGGACACTGGAAAAGAGTTTGGCTATAACATTTCAGTTTATAACATTTGGAACAGTTTCTCCCTCCTTACCAGGCACGAACTAGGAAATTGCCAGACTCCTGGCCTGGAGAGGCCAATGTCATGTGGTCTGTGACGCTTCCGAGATTCTTTTGGCCAAATGGGCTTCTGTGTCTTTCAGACCCCCAGAGAGTGGCTCCTGAAAAGACAATGGGCTGTGACTGCCAAAGCCCAGCACCCACCTGGCCCCTGTGCGCCGCGGGCCTGCCGCGTTCCTCAGATTCACACAGAAGAGGGAGGTTTGGGACAGCGTCAGCTCATTATCTGCATCCAGACCAAGCCGCGGGAGAAGCCAGGCAGCATCCTGTGCTCCTGGCCTCAGGGCCACCTGAGGCCACCCCGTCCTCACCTTCAGTCACCGCTGGTCCTGATTGCATGTTGCAATGTTGATTGCATGTTCAGAAACTCTGATGCTACAGGAAGGGCTTTTCCCTTGTTCTGGCAAGTTCCCTCCTGCTCATGTTCCTTCCCAGGCTGAGGCGGCTCCAGGGTTCAGACATCAGCCGAAAGCAGGCGAGAGGGAGGACCCAGACGGAGAGGGCCCCTGGGGCACAAAGGGCCGCGGGCAGCCGCCACACCCGCTTGTCCCCCTCCACACACTCTGCCACCGCAGCACAGACATTTATTTGAGTGACTTGTGGAATGGCAGCCCCGCAGTGGAGCCTGGGGCCGTCATGGGGGGGTTTCCCAGAGCACGTTCTGTGGAAGTCAATTCCACGGCATGTCACCAGACCCTGGGTGTAGGAGGCACCGCGTCTAATACATTCGCGTGCACTGTGAGTTCGGGGCGGGGAGTATTGTGTCCGTCCATCCATCCACCGACAGACACCACCGCAACTCTGAGCCAGGTACATCCCAGGGCCAGGGATGCCAACATTCTTGCTCTCACGAAACTGCTAGCAGAGAAAGCAAAAAAGGAGACGGAGGAGAGAGCGCGGCTGGGGACAGGGAGGGAGGGGTCAGCATGGTGGGGGCTGCTGGAGTCTGGGCACCCAGAGGAGGTGGCCTTTGAGCAGAGAGTGCAGTGGCAGAGTGGCCCAAGCCAGCCGGGACGCCCCCAGCTGCAGATACTAGGTCTCCACGGCTGTCTGACCACACAGCCTTTCCTTCCTGGGACGTCACTGCCAGGCCAGAGACTCTGAGAGCACACCTTGGGGAAATGCTGTTTCCTTCAGCTTCCTGGTTGTTTTTTTTTTCTTTTGGAGGGCTGGGGAGTTGTAAGGAGGGATGTTCAGTTGCCTTGTTTGTTTTTATTGAGACAGAGTCTCCCTCTGCCACCCTGGGTAGAGTGCAGTGGCGTCCTTGTAGCTCAGAGCAACCTCCAACTCCTGGCTCTAAGTGATCCTCCCGCCTCGGCCTCCTGAGTAGCTGGGACTACAGGTGTGCCCCACAATACTTGGCTGGGGTTTTTTTCAGGGTCACAACTGCCCTCCTTTGTCCTTTTTTATAAAACAAAGGTTACTGTATTTCTAATGATACAACTAATAGAGACATTGTAGCAAATTGAGAAAGAAGCCAAGACACATTCCTACCACCCTGAAATAGCACTATTATTTCTTAGTGCATCAACTTCCTGTATTTTTTTCTGTGAGTGGATGTGTTTCCATGGTTAACATATTGCATACACAATGCTCTATGCTTTGTATATTTATATTGCTTTTTTCACATCACTTTATAGGCATTTTCCCTTGTCATTATAACTTTGTTATAAATAACTCTGATCAGCTGCATAACATGATGCCATGATTAATATCAATTGATCCTTGATCAGTCCTCTCACACTGATGGTGATGGTGATGGTGATAGTGATGAAGATGATGTTGATGATGATGATGATGATGATGGTGATGGTGATGATGGTGGTGATGGTGGTAATGATGGTGATGGTGGTGATGATGATGGTGATGATGGTGATGGTGGTAATGATGGTGATGGTAATGATGAAGGTGGTGATGGTGATGGTGATGGTGGTAATGATGGTGATGGTAATGATGAAGGTGGTGATGGTGATGATGGTGATGGTGATGGTGATGATGGTGGTGATGGTGGTAATGATGGTGATGGTAATGATGAAGGTGGTGATGGTGGTGATGGTGGTAATGATGGTGATGGTAATGATGAAGGTGGTGATGATGATGGTGGTGGTGATGGTGATGATGAAGGTGGTAAGGGTGGTGGTGATGGTGGTGGTGATGGTGGTGATAGTGACGGTGATGATGGTGGTGATGGTGATGGTGGTGGTGATGGTGGTGGTGATGGTGATGATTAAGGTGGTAATGGTGATGGTGATGGTGGTGGTGATGGTGATGACGGTGGTGATGGTGATGATGAAGGTAGTAATGATGATGGTGGTGGTGATGATGATGGTGGTGATGGTGACGGTGGTGGTGATGGTGATGATGAAGATGGTAATGGTGATGGTGGTGGTGATGGTGATGATAGTGGTGATGGTGGTGGTGATGGTGGTGGTGGTGCTGATGATGGTGGTGATGGTGATGATGAAGGTGGTAATGGTGATGGTGATGATGGTGGTGATGGTGATGGTGGTGATGGTGGTGATGGTGATGGTGGTGATGGTGGTGATGGTGGTGATGGTGACGGTGATGGTGGTGGTGATCTGGTGGTTATGATGATGGTGGATTATGATGGTGATAATGATGATGCTGATGATGGTGGTGGTGATGGTGATGATAGTGGTGATGGTAATGGTGATGGTGATGATGAAGGTGGTAATGGTGATGGTAATGGTGATGGTGATGGTGGTGGTGATGGTGGTGATGGTGACGGTGATGGTGGTGGTGATCTGGTGGTTATGATGATGGTGGATTATGATGGTGATAATGATGATGCTGATGATGGTGATGGTGATGG
>CAUYRT010005378.1:0-17726 GCA_963574885.1 Lepilemur ruficaudatus
CCTGTAGTCCCAGCTACTTGGGAGGCTGAGGCAGAAGGATTGCTTGAGCCCAGGAGTTTGAGGTTGCTGTGAGCTAGGCTGAAGCCATGGCACTCTACAGCCCGGGCAACAGAGTGAGACTCTGTCTCAAAAAAAAAAAAAAGAAAGAATAATAAGACTGCATCTTTACAAAAAATAGAAAAATTAGCCAGACAGGGTGGCTTGTAGTCCCAGCTACTCAGGAGGCTGAGGCAGGAGGATCGCTTGAGGCCAGGAGTTTGAGACCAGCCATGGCAATACAGTGAAACCGTGTCTCTATAAAAAATGGAAAAATTAGCTGGGAGTGGTGGCAAACCCCAGCTACTGGGGAGGCTGAGGAGGAAGGATTGCTTGAGCCCAGGAGTTCGAGGTTACAGTTAGCTGTGATAATGCCATTGTACTCTGGCCTGGGCAAGAGAGCAAGACCCTGTCTCAAAAAATATATATAAAAATAAAAGAAGAAATAGTCTTTATTTAATCAGTTCATAGGATTAGTGGCTTCACCCCAGGCCAAATGTTACACTTTAAAAAGAAAAGACATAATAAACATATCCAGAAAAGAATAGAACCTTGGACTTACAAGCTGAGCAGGTACCTTGTTTGTCACAGAGAAAGCTCTCTCTGCTGTGATCTCAGTCATGGCTGGGCTTGGGGCTACTGTCAGTGGAAAGGAAAAAAATTACCTTGCCTAAATGAAAATGTCAAGCAATGTTTCATTGTAGCTCATACATTT
Source organism: Lepilemur ruficaudatus (assembly GCA_963574885.1). Lineage (NCBI taxonomy): Eukaryota > Metazoa > Chordata > Mammalia > Primates > Lepilemuridae > Lepilemur > Lepilemur ruficaudatus. The sequence goes on from CAUYRT010005378.1 coordinate 752, forward strand.
AAAATACATTTTACCTTTTTTTTATTCCAAGTTATTTATGTTCGTTGTAGAAAAACTAGACCAGTAGAAAAATAGAATTATGATGTATACCTTGTTTTAAAGTTATTTTGTAAAAGCAATACGATTTGAGAAATATATAAAACTGTAATATTAAAATTCACAATCCCACCGTGGTAATCATTTTCAAATATATATTTTTATACATTTGGGTATATACACTTGCTACAACTTGTATTATAGTTTTTTACCGATCTACACTTCTAGCTTAAGTATTTTCCACACTATTGAAAATGTTGTTTATCCATTTGTGGCGTCTACATGCTGTTCCGGTGGCAGATTGGTCAGATTGTGATGAGAGTAGTACTTTCATTCACATTTGATAAGCACATAAATTAGTGTAGCAATTCTGGTTTTTTTTGAGACAGAGTCTCTGTTGTCCTGGGCAGAGTACAGTGGCATCATCATAGCTCACTGCAACCTCAAACTGCTGGGCTTAGGCAATCCTCCTGCCTCAGCCTCCCAAGTAGCTGGGACTATAGATGTGTGCCATGACACTTGGCTAATTTTTCTATTTTTAGTGGAGACAGGGTCTTGTTCTTGCTCAGGTTGGTCTCAAACTCCTGACCTCAAGCAATCCTCCTGCCTTGACCTCCCAGAATACTAGGATTATAAGTGTGAGCCACTGCACCCAGCCCAGTGTAGCAGTTCTGGAAAGCAGTTTGGCAATGTGTATTAAGAGCCTTAAAAACTTCCATACCATGCCATCACATAGAGGATGAGGAAAAGAAAAAAAAATCCATACCGTTTGTTTGACCCATTAATTCCACTTATTAAGAATCTATTCTAATCTCTTAATCAGAGATTGGAACAAATATTTTTACATAAAGATGTTCACTGTAGTACTGTTTGTGGTACTAGTGAAAATCTGAAAACTAAATGTTCAACAATAGGGAATTGGTTAAGCAAATTATGGTGTATTCATATGATGAAATATTATATAACTATTAAGATATAATGTTCTAAGAAATAGATATTTTATATAAGTATTGAATATACAGAAAGAAAAAAGAAACCTGCCAAAATGTAGTCTAGATGGTGGGATTGAAATTAGTTTTATTTTTTTTATACTTTTCCATATTTTCTTAATTTCCCCTCCAGTGAATATGTATTGCACTTAAAATCAGAAAATATAAGAAACATTTTTAACATAATCTTTTTGCCCATATTTTAATGCAACAATTCCAGACTTCACTGTGTCATTCAGATATGAGTAAGATTTCCACTTGTGATCAAAAACCTCTCTTCTCCTTTAGAATGCTTAAATAGAGAGCAGGAGATTGGAGGTTGCATTTGCAATCCAGGGCTGAAGATGCAGCAACAGAATTTCCACCAGTGCAAAGGGATCAGGTCAAAGGGAGTAAGCTTGAGAAAATAAATGAAAATAAGATAATTGGGTAGATACAGGCACTTCTTATGTTGGGGTTGGTTGCCAGAAGCCAGCATCTTTGCCACTGGATTCCAACCTTACCAAACTCTTATGTTGAAACCCCAGTGATTTTTAATCTCATTGGTGGACACCGGGAGGCAAGTGTTTTCCTTAAAATATCACCCTGTGTTACTAAAGTAATAATAGTTACCATTTGATGAGGGTCTATAAGATGCCATGTACTTTTAAAAATATTTTTTCTATTTTTCTTAATAAGCATTAAAAGAAGTAAACAACTGTTCCATTTTGTAGCTGGAGAAATTGAGGCTCAGAAAGGTTAAGGAACTTTCTTAGAATCACACAAGTAATTAGGGCTGTTAGAATCCAAACTCAGGTCTGGCTGGCACTGAAATGTCTGCTCTTTCTGTTGCTTCTCCACTGTAATGTTCTGAACATTTAAGGGGCAAATTGGAAGGCTAGTTAGTTGTAAGCAAGAACCTAGGGCTTTGCTTATGTCCTAGATTAGCATCTAGTAATGTCTGTGGCCTTGCATGTTGGTTCCTCAGCCTGGAGTTTGTAATGTTTCTTAATCAATTTACACAGTGTTATGTCCTTCACAGAGAACTCTTGTTCAGAATTACTAAAAATCTTTTGGTTAATTGATCAAAGAATATGTGTTTTCCTTTCTCTGATTGCCAGTAATCCCCTAAATCCCCATTAACGTACTTCAACTCTGTTTGGAAGATGGAAAACAGCAGCCTTATTTACAGGGCAATTAAAATACATCTGAGTAAATAAGGCTCATTTGTGTACCCAGCTGAGCCCAGTCTCCAGGCAGCTTAGGTTCCACAGTTTAAAGGGGTGTCAGTGCCTCAAGCTATCTGTACCTAGCAGTCAGGCCAGTGATTAGTTGGAGTACATCTTACTGTGGTTGGAAGTGGAAAGAAGAGAGATCTAACTCCCCTCTTGCCCTCTGCTTATTCCGTCTTGTTTTTGGCTGTCACAATCCTGCTGATGGAAGAGAGATGTGAATTCTTTTAAGTATTTAATATAACCCCACCAATCCTAGCATACCTCCTAGCTGTGGAAACTTCTAGACATCCAAGAGGAAAGTGGGTGAGAAAGGCATGTTCTTACTACAAGTCAATTTCCCTATCCTCTTAGGATCCCCTCCTGTTTCCTGTGACACCTAATCCCTTTCATTTTTCCTCACTGACCTCATCTGAAATAGATGAACAACTATGAAGCAGGGTGGAGCTCCAGCCTGGGCTGTGGAATGCTGTTTTCATCTCCTTTTTCTTTCCAGAGGCCTCCCTGATGCTTCCTGATAACAATTTGGCAAGGTGCTCCAGTGTAATTAAGCTGCTTGAGCTCAGGGTTTGTCTTAACAACTATCTAAATTAGAGCAAGTCCTTGTAGCAGTCATGCTGCACATACTTTTGAAACAAAACTAGAAGGATAAAGACACAGTAGAGGCCAGGCGCAGTGGCTTACGCCTGTAATCCTAGCACTCTGGGAGGCTGAGGTGGGCGGATCTTTCAAGGTCAGGAGTTGGAAACCAGCCTGAGCAAGAGCGAGACCCCGTCTCTACTAAAAATACAAAGAAATTAATTGGCCAACTAAAAAAAAAATATGTAAAAAAAATTAGCTGGGCATGGTGGCACATGCCTGTAGTCCCAGCTACTTGGGAGGCTGAGGCAGAAGGATCGCTTGAGCCCAGGAGTGTGAGGTTGCTGTGAGCTAGGCTGACGCCATGGCACTCTAGCCCAGGCAACACAATGAGACTCTGTCTCAAAAAAGACACAGTAGAGTGGGCAAGTGAGTGCAAAAGATAAAATGTGATCTGCAAATATCTCTTGGTATGTTCTTGGAGATGTGCAGACTGGAGCTCAGAGTTCTTGGCCTTGCTTCAGTTTTCAAATCACTAGATACTGAGCATTAGATAAAAAGCAACTTTAAAAGGATGAGTAATTAAAATTTTGAGTATCTTTAATTTTGGTAATTGTCAGATAAAGTCCCAACACTAACACCAAGGTCTGTCTGTCTAGTAACAGAGTGATGTTTTCTCTTATGACTTGCCCTTGCTCATATACTTTTATTTATTCAAAATTTTTATTCCACTGTCATGTAAAAAGATGGTCAAGGCATTTACTAATTTAAAAAATCCAACCTGGGCCCAGATAATAATCAGTGAAGTCTGCTTATTACATAGTTCTGTGCCCTGATGGCATGATGGGATGTTGACTATGGCACAAAACCTTGAATGATATTGTTTTAAAAGAAGGAAAAGGAAAGCTGTTGATTGTTCTCCATGCTCTACAGGTATCTGGTGATTTCAGAAAAACTTGAGGAGATTAAGTCTTTCCGGGAGCTGACATGTCTGGATCTTTCCTGTTGCAAGCTTGGAGATGAGCATGAACTTTTGGAACATCTCACCAATGAGGCCCTCTCTAGGTACTGACTGCCAACACTTGTGGATAAATTGTTTTATTATTTTTTTAAAGGATGATCCTGAGTGCTGATTCCCTCCTATTCCAATGATTATTTGCTAATTTTTTTTTCTAAAACATTTTCATTCTCTGTTTACTTGGTATAAGCAATACAGCCTGGGCAACCCTTTGGAAAGTCAGTCAGTTGGCTCTTTTTTCTAAATAACCTTTTTTTTAACATGTAGTACTCGAAGGTACCTGGGTTGAAAATGAGTTTGTCCTTTGTTTGTCCAGTTCTAGTTTATTCTAGTAAGATATGAGAAGTTATATCATTTCCCACAATCATTATTGTTTGCTATTTTAACTATCAGTGAGCTATTGTTATAAAGAAAATGAACTGTTAAAGACAGCCAAATAAATTATTTTCAAGAACCATGATAAAAAGAAATATCCCAGTTCATACCACTCACAGATAGTCTGACTGATCTCACATTACTCAGTCTGGCCAGCACAGAGGAGCCTGATGGATTCCTTTGTGGTTCATTATCACCCAGCAGGATAACAGCATTACAGACCTGGGTCTGACCTGCTCCCTGAGGCCTGCTTCCGATAGCAGCACCTACATACTGCCCCTTACAGAGGTATTTTTGTGTGAGGTTAGTTAGCACCAAGCCTCAGGTTTCTTGTGTGAAAGAGAGTGGAGCATATTAATATACCAGTTTCAGGTTATCTGGATGGATTGGATTATGGGTATACCTTATAAACCCAATCTGAAAATCTAGATTTATAAAGCTGTTTTAGAGGATTGTTTGTTTTATAAAAGGAGTTCTTTAACAGACTTTCCTTACACACTTAGAATGTTTTAGATTTTTCACACAATTTGTCCGAAATGCAGCTTTTGTGTTAAATAAGGTATATTTATGCCCTTAATGGAAGTCCCTGTTTACCTCATTCAACCATTTACCTTTAGTGCCCTCTGCCATCTGAGGTCAGTACTACATGACACTCTGATCCTTAACCCTCACGTGGTAACTAAAGCACCAAAAGATCTTTAACTCTGTTAAATGCATTGGGTGTGAAATAGCAGGGTATAAAGACTATTTTATATTTTTAGTTGAAAAATTTCAAAACATATTCTCATACCTACATTTTCTCAAATTCTCTTTAATTTATTTATGGATATCGTTTCCCTAGTGTAACTCAACTCCATCTGAAGGATAATTGTTTATCTGATGCCGGAGTACGGAAAATGACAGCACCAGTTCGTGTGATGAAAAGAGGCCTTGAAAATCTAACATTATTAGACTTATCATGTAAGTTTTATTAGAAATTATAAGATAGGCAGGACATGGTGACCGCTGCCTGTAATCCCAGCACTTTGGGAGGCAGAGATGGGAGGATTGCCTGAGGCCAGAAGTTTGAGACCAGTCTGGGCAACATAGCAAGACTGTTTCTCTACAAAAAATAAAAAAATTAGCCAGGTATGGTGGTGCGTGCCTATAGTTCTAGCTACTCAGGAAGCTGAGGCAGGAGGATTACTTGAGCTCAGGAGTTGAAGTTGCAGTGAGCTGTGATGGTACTACTGTACTCCAGGCTAGCAGACAGGGTGAGAATCTGTTTAAAAAAAAAGAAGACAAGAAAAGAAAGAAATTGTAAGATTAACTTTGGAAGAATGGCCTTAGAGATAACTTAGCTCTTCCCCATCATTTTAGAGGTGATAAAGGAAAGGTGACTTCCTAAGTGCCATAGAAAATTATTGGCACAGCAGGAATAAAGCCAGAGGCTCTTGACCCCTGGCTAAATGCCTTTTGCAGCACACTACCACCTCTTTAGGGTAGGAAAAGCACTACTGATTCATCCATGCCACTTGCTATGTGCAGACAGGGGCTGCCTTTCATCATCTTTATAACATACATAAGGGACATTTGGCTCATCTTCTTTGAGTCTTTGATCCATGGTGTCTGTTATCTAGATCCTTTTTATCAGTATTTGCCTGATGAAAAGCTGGATGAATCCATAGTTGAGATAACTTACCCAGGATTAACCAGATACTGACTCCAATGATAAGAAGTTGACAGATCATTTCTGATTTAACTGTGCATCCATTGACTGTATAGCAGGTGGTATGGTGCCGAAAGAATAGAAAGAGCAGGGACTCGAAGTCAGAAGATCCTCTGTGCTCTGCGAGTTTTACTATTAGCTCTTCACCCTTAGGCAAGTTATTTAACCTCTCTGAGCCTTGGTTTTGGCCTCTGTAAAATGAGGATAATAATGAATGCCTTACCTACCTCCCAGGGAAGTGTATTAATTTAGCAGATATTTTTTTGGCATCTACAATGTGCCAGGCACTGTGCTTGTAGCATTGAAGTCTCAGTGCTAAATGCAGCACTCTCTGATGTGAGAAGATAATATATAAGAAAGGATTCTGGAAAAAATGCAAGTTAGTAAGAGTAGTGATAGTCTCTGTGTCTAAGTACCCTTGAAAATCTTTTTAAAATGAATAAATACTTTTACTTTGGAGATGAAATGGTCATGAATAAAGTATAATGAGCCATTTTAATACATGCTTAATACGTGTTCTCATGTGATTCCAAATTAAACCCTTTGGGATAACTACCTGGTTCGTTAAATTTTCTGTACACTCCCAACTTGCAGAAAATTAAGCCTATAGAGGATCTTAAGGATCATCTAGTGTGGCTTGTTTTTATTACAAATAGGAAAAATGAGACTCCTATATTTCATTTATTCTGAAAAGTTTGCGCACTCAATATTATAGTTTATCATTGCCTGGACTTTTTTCTTAGCTTGTTTATAGTTGTCATTTTAGCAACAGTTACATTGCGACAGAATGCTGCCTTGTTTTTGACATCTAGGTAACCCCGAGATCACAGATGCAGGAATTGGATACCTCTTTTCTTTTAGAAAACTCAACTGCTTAGATATCTCTGGGACTGGACTCAAGGTAAGACTTTTAGTTCCTTCTCTCATTTTTCCAGACTCAACAATTTGATACTTTGCTTCTGCTAATTGGGGTGTTTATGATGGGCTGGTGTTGATGATGGTCTTTATTTGCTGCTGAAAGCAAGTAAGAATTGGCTGAACGTGTTCACATTTCTGGTCTGTTTCTCCCTCACTAGGACATCAAAGCCGTCAAGCACAAGCTCCAGACCCACATAGGCCTTGTTCACTCCAAAGTGCCTTTGAAGGAATTTGATCATAGTAACTGCAAGACAGAGGGCTGGGCTGACCAGGTACTCCTAACTTTTCTCCCCTACAGTTACTACAGCTTTTCATTTTAATTCCAAGTGTCTCATCTAACACATTGAACAAACGTTAACCCTTAGCTGAATCGTCATTTTCATGTCAAATCAGAAACACTGATAGGTTATAACTGACACGTGTGTTAATTGGCGTCGGATGCCAGATCTGACATCTCATGTGCGTCATCCTTACTGGACCCAGGAGAAAATGACATCTTACAGTTGAGTCAGAAAATAAGTGAATGCTGGCTTACAATGCAAAAAAGCAGGCTGATCTCACTTCAGAAGGACAGGTTCTCTTAGTAGTGTGTATATACTAGAGAGAAAATAAATTCTGGCATCACGTGAATAATGATTCAAATCTGATTGTTCCCTTTCTTTTGGGCAGATTTCTTACCTCCCAGAGCCTTAGTGAGGAAGTGTCTTTTTTATCCTTTTCTCACTGAGTCTTACCAGTGAGAGAAATTTGCTTTGAATTTCTCTTATCTTCGTCATGGTCTGTCTCTACTCAGTAAATGCATACTTGTGTAGGAAGTCGGAAGGCAACCATGGAGTAGCACAAGTAGATGCCAGCTTGCCCATGGTTGGTGCCTTCCTTCCTCAGGCACTTTTAACCAGTGTTTCTTGGTGGAGTCCTAGAGGAGCCACCAAACTGTTTTGTCCTGGATGCCTCCTTGGCTCCAAGCCATAATGCATGATGGTGGACCCATCTAACTGCCTAATTGTACCATCACCTCACTTACAGGTAAGCAAGAAGGGAGACTGGTAAGTCAGTGTTCAGAAGCACTTTGAGCTTGGTCCAGAATATACATGGTGAAATAATTATCTCAGTGCATTGCCAGACAAAGTTTATAGTGCAAGATGAGTCCTAGATGCATCCAGTGGACTTTGGGGCAGGTGTAGGATGGTCATGCAAAGGCTTAATGCAGCTTGATAGCAGGTAACATGGTGGAAAGAGCATAGGCTGTAGAGTCAGAGAGACCTGAGCTTGGATCCTCAGTAACCCAGTAGCTGTATGACCTAAGGCAACCTTGAGTCTCTGTTTCCTCATCCTTAAAATGCAGAAACTGGAACCTCTCTTGCAGGGCTTGGTAACGATCAAGTAAAACGCTTACCCTGGCCTGAGGGTAAATTGACTGGGCCAGTGCAGCTTCCTGTCAACCAGCTTCAGCTGGGCCTCTAGGGCTTGGCAGCATTGCTTCACCTCTTTCTTATTGATCCCTTATGGAAATTGTTTCCGGCTGACCCACTCTCCTCCTGCAGTCATTCTCATCAGGTGATGCAGAAGAATGAGGCTATCTAATGGGTCCGCTTACTTTCCTGTCTCTGTCTCAAAATTTCTCCATTTCTTCGGTCATATTCTGCTTCCCTCCTAAGGGGAACAGGTACGCCACTTTATTCCAGTGGCAAGCCCTTTATTTTTTTTTTTTCTTTTTTTTTTCAGTTCTGTTTTCAAAGATCTCCAGCTTCCTCTGTGATACTTACTAATAATTATTTGTTATTTCCTCCTATTGCTCCCCCACCACATCGTCAATGTCGCCCTCTGTTGGCTGTTTTATTTCTGTGTACAAACACACACTATCGTTATTCTGATGTGTTCCTCATCTCCCGGTGCGACTGTGTATTGTTTGCTATTCTTCTGTCTCTCACCTCCTCAGTGCCCGCTCAGTTCTTAATCCCTTGCGGTCTAGTTCTGGCCTCCAGCACTCTACTGAACGTGTGCTCTTGAAGGTGGCAGGTGATCGCATTCTTCACCGTTCTTGGCGTTCTACAGCGTCTGGTGTAAAGGGGCGTGCCTCATGAGTTTTGTCTCTCTCCCTTCTCCCTCTGACTGTAACTGAGTCCTCCTTCCTCCTCTCCTCTTCTCTTCCACCTCCACCCACTCCCCCAGTGATCTTAACTGTTCTCAGGGCTTTAACCTTAGTTGCTGCGAGGATGACTCTTCTGCCTTCTCTCAGACACTAGATCCATTCCCAAACGTCATTCATAAATTTCTGCCTGGCAACTCAAATTCAGCTTGTCCAGAACCGAACTCATTTTCTTTTTCCCCACCCCCAAACAGCACTTCTTATTGACGTTCTTACTTCTGTTGGTAGAAGCACAATTTTTCCTGTTGTCCACTGAGGTAATGGGTTCAGTTGATCCATCTTGGCATTCTCTTAGATCCATCTCTATTTTCCATAACCAGGAAATTCTCATAGAGGGGATGACAACTAATATGTATTAAGTGCTTTCTGTGTGTCAGACACTGTGCTAAACCCTTTATGTATATAATCTCATTTAATCCTTACCACACCCTTATAGAATATGTACTGTCATTAATCTTTATTTTACAGATGAAGAAATTGAGACTGAGAAAGGGTCCCCTGGCTAGTAAGCGGTGGTGCTAACTCTGGAACTATATTCTTTTTTTTTCTTTTTTTTGAGATAGGATCTTGCTTTGTTGCCCTGGCTAAAGTGCAGTGGCGTCCTCATAGCTCATTGCAACCTCCAGCTCCTGGGATCTAGTGATCCTCCTACCTCAGTCTCCCAAGTAGCTGGGACTACAGGCTTGTGTCACCATGTCCAGCTGATTTTTCTGTTTTTTGTTTTGTTTGTAGAGACAGGGTCTTGTTCTTGCTCAGGCTTGGAACAGAATTCTTAAATTCTGTAGTGCTGCCTGTGTCCTGCAAATGTTTTTCTTGATTTTTTTTTTCTTTGAGACAGGGTCTCACTCTGTTGCCTGGGTTAGAGTGCAGGAGTGCAGTGGCCCAATCATAGGTGATTGCAGCCTCAAACTCCTGGGCTCAAGTGATCCTCCTGCCTTAGCCTCCTGAGTAGCTGGGACTTACAGGCGTGGGCCTACCACGCCCAGCTAATTTTTCTATTTTTTAGTGGAGACAGGGTCTCATTGTTGCTCAGGCTGGTCTCAAACTCCAGGCCTCAAGCAATCCTCGTGCCTTGGCCTCCCAAAGTGCTGGGATTACAGGCGTGAGCCACCACACCAGGCTTCTTGACTTCCTTTATGATCATTTCATTGCCTACCACGATGAGAAATACTAAAGTTCTTGTTACTCATGGTATATTGAAATAATAATTTGCTTTTCTTTATCATTTATACTCAGCCAGTTTTCTAAAAGGATTTATATTAAATTATAATAAAATTTATAAGAGGAATTTAATTTAAAAGTGGAAACTATGAAAATATGGAAACATGGGCATCTTATGCACAAGAGTTGAGTTATAGTTGGCATATTTTAAGGCTTAAGAGTGAGTCTAGGAATGTGTAAAAAGTATTATGACCAAAGTTTTAAGTTTTAGTAATTAGTTTAAGGATATGCAGTTTATTTCTAGCTTGGAATAAAGATGAAAATGAAGAGTCAGCTTCTTAGATTGTCCTGAGTCGTTCAGACACGTATCTCCAACGTGTTTGTATCCTGAGTCAGCTCCTGCGTGAGAACAGAAAACGCAGGCTTGACTCGGTTCGTAACCTGTCGCCAAACATCTGAAGTAAAATTTACCACAAGGATTTGTGTTGATACAAGGGGAGCAAGGGGGCAATGAGAAAGGCTTTTGAGATTTTGTTGAGATTCAAATCTTTCCCAAAACGTTTCAGATCGTTCTGCAGTGGGAGCGTGTGATTGCGGAAGCCGTGAAGCCACGGGAAACCTCGGAGCCTCGGACAGCAGCTCAGCACTTCTGTGAGAAATTCCGTTCTCTTTGCGGTTTTTGCCCCAAGGTTGTTTGCACCCTTAAAGCAGTTAGCCTGTCTTCCCTCAGTCGGACAGTCAATTGTGGTAGTATTGACTGTGTTATGATCACCAAGACTTACGGTCCCTCAGTGTAGCTTGCAGTGTAAGTTCACACTTCGCTTTGAGCACCAGCACCAGCAAGGTAGCTTTTTAAAATCATTTATTTATTTTCCATCTTGTTCTATAAAATATTTGTGGAGGCACAAAAGTAGATAGAGACAGAAGATTAAAAAGGAATTAAGTATAGCCAAAAGGTAGAGGCACCCCTAGTGTTCGTCAGCAGATGAATAGGTGAGCAAAATGTGGAATGTACGTATATTTCAGTCTTAAAAAGTAAGGAAATTTTGACATGTGCCACAACATGGATGAACCTTGAAGACGTTATGCTAAGTGAAATAAGCTAGTTACAAAGGGAGAAATACTGTATGATTGTTCTTATTTAAGGTACCTAGTCAAATTCATAGAGAAAATAGAATGATGGCTGTCAGGACTTGGGAGAAGGGGAGAGTTATTGTTTAATGGGTACAGAGTTTCAGTTTTGCAAGATAAGAAGAGTTCTGGAGATAAATGGTGGGGGCTATGATTATACTGCTCTGTGAATGTACTTAATACCAGTGAATTGTTTACTTAAAAATTGTTAAAATGGTAAACTTCAGGTTGTATATATTTTGCCATAATATTTAAAAAAGAGGAATTAAGTGATGAAGTCAAAGTGAAGGAATCACAAAGGTAGCAAAATAAGAATGCAGGACATACTCAAAAATCTAGAATAAGGTTGTACTGTTTGCTAGAGTTATGCCACAAATTTGGCTCTTAGAAGACAGAGTCAAGTCCAGATTTTGAATAACGATAGCTAACATTTTTAAAAATTTAAAAATTTTTTTGTAGAGACTGGGTCTTGCTATGTTGCCCATGCTGGTCTCAAACTCCTGGCCTCAAGCGATCCTCCTGCCTTGACCTCCCAAAGTGCTGGGATCACAGGCGTGGGCCACCACACCCAGCCCCCATATTTTTTGAGCTTTTAGTGTGTGCCAAGCATTGTGCTTAGCATTCTGTCTGCGTGATTTCATTTATCTTCGTATCACTCTTGTGACATAGCTTTCGTGCCCTATAAAGATGAGAAAACTGATTCTCAGACAAGTCATTTGTCCAGGGTCGCTTATCCAGGAAGAGGCAAATCTGGGATTTGAATCCAAATCTGTCAAACTCCCTTAAGAGTCTTTGCCTTCAACCTCTGCTAGCCCGCATGCTACTGCTGTCTCACAGGGCACTCAAGATAACATAAAATCCATGCAAACATCATTCTGTTTGGGCCTTTTGTCATTTTCCTAGGGTAACCCTTCTAGACTGATGCAGGCATAGCATGCCAGCATGGTAATCTCATCACCCCTCCCTCTTGTCACTCTTACAGATGGGAAGCGGGCTCGAGCAGAAGCCCCAGTGAAGTGTCCCCTGGCAGACACCCACATGAACTCTTCTGAGAAACTACAGTTCTATAAAGAGAAAGCCCCAGACTGCCATGGGCCATTGTTGAAATGTGAAGCTGTCTCAAGCCAGGAGTCAAAGAAGAGCAAAAAGAGAGCTTTTGAGGAGTCAGAGAAGGAGCAGAATAACTCTTCACAGTCTTCAAAGCAGAAATACGTATGTCTTGCTGTGGAAGATTGGGACTTGTTAAATTCCTATTGATTGGCAGATAGAAGTTGACCTTTCTCCCCCCAGCTCTAACGTATGAGGAAAGGGGACTGATACTGATTTACTTTTTGTTTGAATTTACCTATGGCATTAGCATAGTAAGCAGATATTTCTACTTTTGTGGTGGGGGAGGGGAATGCTATGGAAGTACGTAATAATTTCTAATGTATATTTTCAATACATAGTAATTTTTTCAAATAAACATTTTTGCTGTCCTTAAGTTTTGCTTGTAGATTATAGACTGGAGCCACAGGAAATAACACATTGGTTTGGGATGGAAGGCCAGGTGAACTAACAGGGCAGTTTAGCATACCTCAGAGATCTTGTGGGTTCTGTTCAAGACCACCACGGTAAAGCGAATGTCACAATAAAGCAAGTCACACAAATTTTTTGGTTTCCCAGTGCATATAAAAGTTACCTTTACACTATATGACAGTCTGTTAGGGGTGCAATAGCGTTATTTCTAAAAAAAACAGTGTATATACTCTAGAAATACTTTATTGTTTAAAAATACTAATGATTATCTTAGCCTTCAGCGAGTCATAATCTTTTTGTTGGTGGAGATCTTGCCTCGATATTGGTGGTGGAGATTGCTGAAGGGTGGGGGTGGCTGTGGCAATTTTTAAAAATAAGACTTTAATGAAGTTTGCTGCATCAGTTGACTCTTCCTTTCAAGAAAAATTTCTCTGTAGCATACGATGTGATGCTGTTTGATAGCATTTTGCCTGCAGTAGAACTCTTTCAAAATCGGAGTCAGTCCTCACATATCCTGCTGCTGCTTTATCAAACTAAGTTTATGTCATATTCTAAATCCTTTGCTGTCATTTCAACAGTGTTCACACCGTCTTTACCAGGAGTGATTAGATTCATAGAGATCCAGGAATAGATTCCCTCTTAAGACACTGCTTTCTTTGCTCATCCATAAGAAGCAAATCCTCATTCATTCAAGTTTTAGCATGAGACTTCAGCAATTCAGTCATATCTTCAGACTCCACTTCTAATTCTAGTTCTCTTGCTGTTTCCACCACATCTGCAGTTACTTCCTCCACTGAAGTTTTGAACCCTCAAAGTCATCCATGAGAGTTGGAATCAACTTCTTCCAAACTCTTTTTTTTTTTGGAGGGGGAGTCTCAGTCTGTTGCCGAGGCTAAAGTGCCGTGGTATCAACCTAGTTCAACAACTTCAAAGTCCTGGGCTCAAGCAATCCTCTGCCTCAGCCTCCTGAGTAGCTGGGACTACAGGCATGCACCACCATACCATGCCTGGCTAATTTTTTCTATACATTTTTAGTTGTCCAGCTAATTTCTATTTTTAGTAGAGACAGGGTCTCGCTCTTGCTCAGGCTGGTCTCAAACTCCTGAGCTGAAATGATCCACCTGCCTTGGCCTCCCAGAGTGCTAGGATTACAGGCGTGAGACACTGCACCCTGCCCCAAACTCTTGTTAATATCTTGATCTCCTCTCGTGAATCACGAGTAGTTATGGCATCTAGAATAGTGAATACTTTTCAGAGGTTTTCAATTTACTTTGCCCAGATCAATCAGAGGAATCACTATCTATGGCAGCTGTAACCTTATTAAGTGCATTTCTTAAATAATAAAACTTGAAAGTCAAACTTGCTTCTTTATCCATGGCTACAGAACAGATACTGTGTTAGCAGGCATGAAAACAACATTCATCTTGTACATCTCCATCAGAGCTCTTGGGTGATGAGGGGCATTGTCAATGAACAGTAATATTTTGAAAGGAATCTTTTTTTACTGTGCAGTAGGTCTCAACAGTGGGCTTAAAATATTCGGTAAACCCAGGCTGTCACCCAGGCATTGTCGTTCCATTTACAGGGCACAGGCAGAGAAGATTTAGTATAATTCCTAAGGGCCCTAGGATTTTTCTCAATGGTAAACAAGCATTGAATTCAACTTAAAGTTACCAGTACCATTAGCCCCTAACGAGAGCCTGCCTGTACTTTTGAAGCTTTGAAGCTAGGCATTGACTTCAAACTATGAAAATCTTAGATGGCATCTTCTTCAAATAGAAGGCTGTTTGGTCTATATTGAAAATCTTGTTTAGTGTAGCCACCTTGATCAATTCTCTTAGCTAGATCTTCTGGATAACCTGTTCCATCAGCACTTGCTGCTTCAATTTGCACTTTTTCTTTCTTTCTTTTTTTCTTTTGAAACAGGGTCTCACTCTGTTGCCTGGGTTAGAGTGCAATGGCATCATCAGTCATCATAGTTCACAGCAGCCTCAAACTGTTGGGCTCAAGTAATCGTCCTACCTCAACCTCCTGATTAGCTGGGACTACAAGCACATGCCACAATGCCTGGCTAATTTTCCTATTTTTTGTAGAGATGGGGTCTCACCATGTGCCCAGTCTGGCCTCAAACGATCCTACTGCCTCAGCCTCCCAAAGTGCTAGGATTATAGATATGAGCCACTGCACCCAGACCAGTTTTTTCTTTTTTAATGCAAGTCCTTGTGTGGCAACCCAAATTTATTGAACTACTGATGCTAAGTTATACAAAATTGGACCACTTTAAGGCTTTTAGTTTACATTTGGTCAATTCAAAGTAGTTGTAACATTAGATTGGCTAATTTAAATACTGTGACTCCTTGTTAGACAGACACACAATCTTTACATCCAAATGTTAATGCGTACAAAGCAACAGGCATTGTGAAATACAACAGTAATAGTTACTGCATATTAGGCCTTGTGACCGATTATATAATTAAAATTACTTCCCACATTCATATGCACAGTAATTGTCCACCATTTAACATCTCAACCAAAACATTGTGCATGTGAAACAATCACTACCAAAGCAAAAATACTAAGCCTATGTATTTGGTATTGCAGATGCACTTACGCATGCGCAAGAAAGGGATTCACAGTGAGAATGTATAGCTGCAGGAGCGTGAAATGACTTACATTGTTAAATCATTAAAAACTTATTTGAAAGTACCCATTTCTTGTTGCAGACTCCTACTGTACTCACAACTATTAATATTGTTACCTATGTAAACAGAAAAGGAAATGTGTAAGCGATTTGAAAATCTGGACATTTCCTTCCTAACAGAGATTAAAGGCAACTTTCCTAAGACATTACATTGAAAGGAGTATCATATTTTAAAAACAAGATCACGGCGGGTGCGATGGCTCACGCCTATAATCCTAGCACTTTGGGAGGCCGAGGCGGGTGGATCGCTCAAGGTCAGGAGTTCAAAACCAGCCTGAGCAAGAGCAAGACCCCGTCTCTACTAAAAATACAAAGAAATAAATTGGCCAACTAAAAATATATAGAAAAAATTAGCCGGGCATGGTGGCGCATGCCTATAGTCCCAGCTACTCGGAAAGCTGAGGCAGGAGGATTGCTTGAGCCCAGGAGTTTGAGGTTGCTGTGAGCTGGGCTGATGCCACAGCACTATAGCCAGGGCAACACAGTGAGACTCTGTCTCAAACAAAAAAAAAATCACTGTCTCCATAGGTTTTTTAAAATGTTTAAAAACTAGCTATGTTAAAGTGCTTGTTTCATATAATACAATGATAATAACCTTGAATTTCTTTTTAAAAAATTACAATAAGCCACAAGTATCAGAGAAGCAAAGTTATCTGGAGTAGTCTATATGGGAATTCTTTGGTCTTTTATTATGCCAAAATAGTGGTGCTTTTAGGATTTACATTATTGTACCCTCCAATACTAAATATGGGGCATGTTAAAGTACACAGTACACCGTTTTTATACATGTATAACATTGGTGGATGAAGAATATCTCTTAGCAGTAATACTGGCTATAGCCTCTGGTTTTACCAGCTGCATACTCTAGGACCATAATATAAAGAAAAATCTCCATTGTACTGGAAAGTGATTAGAATGTGCAAACTAGTACAGTAGCTTTCATCTCCCTCTTAAAGGATACCACCACAGGAAAGTCCATTTAAGATGCTGATAGGTTTAACAAAGTTTGGTACTGTTGAATTAGGCAACAGTTCTTCAGACCTCGCTCAGAGATACGATATATTCAGCATATTAAAGCAGCTGACATGATGATTTTTTACACTGGAGTTTTTCTGTTAATTTGTAGCACTAGATCATAAAAGATCTCAACATTTATTTTTGATTCTGCAGAAGATCCTAAGAACACACAGTTGTTCCATTGTCTTGCTAGATTTTGACCTTGTTCCTTTCCTGCAACTCTTTCATCTTCCAAGTGACACTTATTACTGACGAGTCATTGGAACATCATCAGTGTCTTTTACTTGAAGAATCTGTTCTTTCAAATCTTGTAAATCATTAAATGTGGACTGTGCTGTGATTTTTTATGTGCCAATCTCTCATTGCTGTAAACTGTTCCATTCCTGCAATATCCAAGATGTCAAGCATACACTGATGTGCATCTATTTCTGCTTCTGTAAGAATCTTCTTTTTTTTTTTTTTTT
>CAUYRT010005379.1:0-10641 GCA_963574885.1 Lepilemur ruficaudatus
CAATTAATTTCTTTCTATTTATAGTAGAGACGGGGTCTCGCTCTTGCTCAGGCTGGTTTCGAACTCCTGACCTTGAGCAATCCGCCCGCCTCGGCCTCCCAGAGTGCTAGGATTACAGGCGTGAGCCACGGCGCCCGGCCCACACCTGCATCTTGATAATACGCCAAAGGCATCAGCACAACCCCTTCTCCTGCCGCCACCACACCCACAGGCAGAAGGACCCTGAAGTGCATACAAAGTGTATCCTTCCTTGTCCTTTATTACAGGAGAGTCAGGAACTTCTACATGGAGACCAAAGTGTGTTTCGTTTTTCCTGACCCCAGGTGTCCTCCCCTGCCACAGTCACCAGTAAATTCTACTGTAACAATGGAAATATGGGCCACACTGAGCTGCACCTACAAAACCCAAGCAGAGGCCGGGTGTGGTGGCTCACATCTGTAATCCTAGCACTCTGGGAGGCCAAGGAGGGAAGATCGTTTGAGCTCAGGAGTTCGAGACCAGCCTGAGCAAGAGTGAGACCCCGTCTCTACTAAAAAAATAGAAAGAAATTAGCCGGACAACTAAAAAATATATATACACACACATATATATACGTATATAATATATATATGTGTGTGTATATATAAATTAGCCAGGCATGGTGGCGCATACCTGTAGTCCCAGCTACTTGGGAGGATGAGGCAGGAGGGTTGCTTGAGCCCAAGAGTTTGAGGTTGCTGTGAGCTAGGCTGATGGCACATCACTCTAGCCCGGGCAACAGAGTGAGACTCTGTCTCAAAACAAAAACCCAAAAAACAAAAAACAACAAACAACCAAGCAGAGAAGGCCCGTGACTTTCCTTTGGAACAAAGTCTGAACTCAAGTCTCATGAATATAGCTCAGAGCCCTAGTACTTGGCCCTAGCCTCACCTCAGAATCACCCAGGGCACTTAAAACTACATGGATGCTCCCACCCAGACCAATAGACAGAATCTACATGGAGGAAACAGGTGATGGTGTTTCCAACTGGTGTAATTCTAATAGAAGACCTGGACTGAGAATCCTTTAGAATGTGCACACAGAGCGTTTGCTAATCTTGGGCCCACTCTAAGTAATGTGATTCTGCAGGTGTGGAAGGGGACCATGAATTGCCTCCTTTAAAAAGTCCCTTGTTAGTGATGATGTTGCTCCCCCTAGACCTGTTACCAGTAGCACCCAGACAGAGAAAGCTGGCACAGCATACAGAGGACCTTACACCCAACACTCTCATGGCAAGAATACTTTTGGTCCAAAGGGACGACCACCAATCACCATCCTGAAACATGGCACTCCGTTAAAGTTTACAGAAGCTGGAGAAGGCAGCAAGAAGCGTCTGAGTTATTGTGCATTTGGAAAACAACACGTGCACATGCATCAGTGCAATGTTTACTGAGCATGCACTGTGTGCTCACAAGCGTGTTGTAGTGCATAGAAAACTCAGTTTGTGAATTCATCCTTATAACACCCTGGGAGGTGGATACTAAATGTCCCATAATTCCCAGGATTTAGATTAAAGGCCCACCCTATTTCTTCCTTTGTTTATCTATTATTGATTTTTCAAAGATGAATAGAATACAAGCTAAATATAGACAGATGGGAGGGATATAGCAAGGAAGGGTGGAGGGAAGTTCAGAGGGATTTTTCATTGTTGTGTTTATATTTACTTTCTTGAAACTTGTAAAGCAACTATTAATACTACATCTAACGGAATGGAAAACAGATTGCTGGGTGAAGTATCTCCAGAAACACGGGCTTTAATACAAAAGAAATAAATGAAGGCCCCAAAACAACAGTCTTTTGCTCTCATTTATCTGCTTTGAGGTTTGGAGAAATTGTGAGCACCAGCTCTGGAGAGATAGCAGGAGAAGCAGCCAATATCCTGATCTCCTCTAATAAGTTCTGGGCAGCGAGATTCCAGGGTGGGGCGAGACCTGGATCAGGCTCAGAAGAGGATGAATCTGGGCAGGGCTGTGGCAGGGAGAGGCCTCAGTCTTCTCATCTCTCTATGCCCCTGGGGTATATTCAGTTCTCTTTCCTCAGGCTACTTGAGAGAAACTTGACTTCTGGAGTTTGTATAATTTCAATCTACTTATACCACTTTCTGCTATATTCTATAACATGCAATTTAATCAAATTCCTTAGGGGTTTTTTTGGACAATTATATTAGAAGTTAAATATTTATTCTTAGCAAGGTAAAAGTAATAGAAATAACAATAAAAACAACTCTTCTGTGCATAAGTAACCCTCCAGGTGGCCACATCAGAACTCACAGCAACATAAGGGAAGTGTCCAAATGAAGCCACAGTCCCCTGTACACCTCCCTTCTTTGTACTGACCACATGATGCTGAATTCAACCATTTTTCCATTTGCTCCAGAGTGAATGTTCCTGGATGGTAGGGATTGTGATTGCTTCATCTGTTTTCCCAATGGCCACATGAAATGGAAGAAAGTGGTTTATCTGTCAGTTTGTTGTCTCCAGACCTCTTCATCGTTCTTTACCCAAGTACCAGGAAACCGGAGCAACTCCCAACTGGGTTCTAACCAAGGAGATTTCTTCTGTCAGGAGAGGAAGAAACCCTCCCTTTCCTCTGAGATGGAACCAGAATTAGATCCTGTTGTCAGCCTGAACCTGGTCTGCATGGGACATCCCCAAATGTCTTAAATACTCCTAGGGGCTGGTGAGAGTGTCCCCAGTGAGCCTGGGCTGATGTCCCTCCCCAAGGTGATTCAGTCAGGAGAGACTCACTCACCATGACTCTATGGGGCCAGGATAGAAAATGCAACTGCCCTGGTGTAGCAGCCACCCTGGGATCCACGTGTGGTACTACCTGCCTCTGCCCAGCCAACCTTTGAATATGAGGAAGGACAAGAATACTCCAGCCCAGTAACATAGTGCACATACAAATTGTAACTTTAGGTCTACGAGCTAAGTCTACTCCAAACACTAAAGTCTGTTTAATTCCACACTAATGTTGATTCCAAGTTTATCTTCTCAGGCATAAGGCAGAAGACAAGATCAATCATTCTTCCACCTACCCAGGGACATCTACAGAATTGATTCTTCCTTTACTCCCTTTTTCTCTTTAAACATTCATCTTGTCTTATATAAAATGTAGATTTTCAAAGCACTGACAGAAGTCTTACAAGAATGTAACCATTTGCCTCACTTGTCCCATCCTTTTTCATTCTGTATGCCCTTTGCCCTTAAACAGCGAATTCCCACATCCCTCATCAGAAAGCACAGATCACAGATGCTTCTGTGGTTTGTGCTTTTCCCAGGCACATCCTCAGACTTCGGCGTAATAAACCTCAACTGACTGAGATCTTTGCCTCAGTCACTTATTTTGGGTTGTCAAAACAAAGGCTGTACAAAGCTCATATCCAAGGTTACATGAGTCTGAGTCTCCCAGGCAGCTGACCTTGCACTGGATGAAATAAATTCTTTAAAATTAAATTCTGTGTCTCAAGCTTCTTCCTTTAGGTTGACATTTCTGGTGCTGTGAGCAAGATTCAGAGTCTCCTCCCATCCTGCAAGCATCAAACACTCCTCCTGGACTCACTGCCTGGCCAGCCAGAACCCCCTGTGTTCCTCTGGCTCCAAATACATTGTTGAGTATGCAGAGTGAGTCCTCCTAAACTCAGACCATCATACTCTTTGGTGAGGTCTAGATTTTACTTGAGTTTTTTTTTTTTCCCCCACCACTCCCCTTCTAAAACAGACGTTTCTACAAGCTACAAGCAGGATATCCAGGTTTCAAGATTTTAAAAACCTGCTGGCCCTGTGTGATGGCTCACGTCTGTAATTCTAGCACGAGGCCAAGGCAGGAGTATCACTTGAGCTCAGCAGTTGGAAACCCCACCTGTACCAAAAATAGAAAAAATTTAGCAGGCATGGTGGTGCATTCCGTAGTCCTAGCTACTCAGGAGGCTGAGGCAAGAGGATCGCTTGAGCCCAGGAGTTTGAGGTTGCTATGAGCTAGGCTGACGCCATGGCACTCTAGCCTGGGCAAGAGAGCAAGGCTCTGTCAATCAATCAATCAATAAATAAACAAACCTGCATTTTCTGTCTCTGCCTCTGGATAGAAAGTCTGGTTCATGGTTGACAGTCTAGCACTGGTGGTTCCAACTTCTTTTGGCATAAAATTACATAGCGTGCTTTTAAAATTGCAGTTGATTTCTATTGTTTATAATTCAGACTTGTTTTTTTTTTTAATTCCTATTACATTTAAACCAAAAAATGCAGTAGGATGAATTCTCTCATCCCCCAAAAAAGAACCAATTGCTCCCTCTGACCCATTCGGAGGCTCTAGGCAACCTATGTTGGCACATTTCTCACTGATGTGCAGCAGTCTCAGGGCCTCTTTACAAGAATATCTGCGGGGACTTTTGGCTCCACTGGAAGGGGCACATGTGGGTTGGTCACCCAGCACCTGGAGCACTCTTCTACCACAAGGTGATCAGAGATTCCAAGACAGGAAAGAGAGTGAGTGATTCACAACTCTTGGGTGACAACTTGAGGGGTGATGCTCGGAAATAGCACACTTTGATCTGGTACACTATTTTGGCCTTGCTAACTTTTCAAAGTTCCTAAACTGCACGTCAAACCTGAGCTTTCCCTTATAGGTCAACCACACCTGGAAACACCAGCTAAACTTACATATATTACCTGTGTAGCTCCATGTTGCAAATACCTACGTAAGTGGACCCACATGACTTGAGATGACCCAAATATACAATGGCCAAATCAGAGTTCTTCTGAAATTCCTGAACTAGTATATTTGCACACACAAATGGAAAAAGGTTTTAAAACCATAAAAATTTAATGGGAGGCCTACTTTCTGTTTTATCCTAGCTGAAATCTAGGGCTCTCTTTTAACTCCCACAGAAAACCCTTTAAATGCTCTAACTGCCTGTTTGACTTTGCTGAAGGATTTACAAAGGACACAGTAACCTCCCCCATGCCCTTCTCTGTCCCTTGGAGTTGAATTAGCTAAACAGCATCCCAGCTGAGATTGAATTTCCAAGAAAAGTTCTTTAGACTTGCCACAAACTTATTCTTTTCTCAGTGGACAACTCTAGCTTAGGCAAAAAACATTTATAAGAATTAATTTGATGTGTTTGCTTTAAATTATTTGTATGACTTGACCTTTTGGAATACCCATTTATAACCTTTTCTAACCCCCATGGATAGTTTTTGTTTTCTTTCTCTTTTTTTTTTGAGACAGTGTCTCACTCTGTTGCCCCTGTGGGGTAGAGCGCCATGGTGTCAGCCTCACTCACAGCAACCTCAAACTCCTGGGCTCAAGCGATCCTCCTGCCTCAACCTCCCAAGTAGCCGGGACTACAGGCATGCGCCACCATGCCTGGCTAATTTTTTTCTATATATTTTTAGTTGTCCAGCTAATTTCTTTCCATTTTTTTTTAAGTAGAGACAGGGTCTCGCTCTTGCTCAGGCTGGTTTCGAACTCCTGAACTCAAACGATCCACCCTCCTCGGCCTCCCAGAGTGCTAGGAATTACACGCGTGTACACGCGTGAGCCATCACGCCCAGCCCGAAGTCCCATTCTTGAGATCTGCAGGGTCTAAATTCTCACCAGTGACCTACTCACCCGAAGGTAAGGTTTAAGGTTTTGACCTGTGATATCATTATTCTGTCAACACTTCTGACACCAAGTGTGTGGCATGTGCTGAACATCAATCAATTCTCCAACACTAACTGGTTGTCCAACAATTCAATTCTGACACCCCCCAGAGTTAGCACAGAACCCACAAGTCCAGGGCTCAGTCCCACATCAGTGCTCACACTTCAGATGCCAGCTGCAAGTCCTGAGGGCCCATCTGTACTTCTCAACAGCTGCCTGTAAACCAGGGGTTCCCATAACCTGCTTCTCAAGTTCAATAACTTGATACAACTACTCATGGAACTCAGCAAAACACTTTAGTTACATGTATTATTTCATTAAATTGCTACACTTAGAAATGGCTAAATGAAAGGGACGTGTGTGCCAGGGAAAGTGGTGGGGAAGCTGGAGCTGGAAGGTGATCCTGTAAACAGCTGTGATTACAGCAACCCCTCCTTTGTGTACATTAAGAGCAGCTCACTGCAAAGAAACACCTTTACATTTGGACTTAGATGGTGCTCCCTGTTTTACTTATCACAAAGCCAGACACAGATTCTGCAAATTCCCATTTTTGCCTCATAAACAATTAGATGAACAATTGTGTTTTCACTGGTTCGAACAGAATATTTGTCAGCCAAATATGGCTTAAGTTACTCTCCTTCTGCCAGGCCCCTGAACTTTGATGCCCCCTCAGCCTTAGCCAGCACACAGCCCCCCTCTGTGCCCCTCCTAAGAATAGTCTGCCTTCAGAATAAATCAGTCTCTCATTTACCATCTAATTTTGCCACCCCACATCCTGCCCTCCCCTCCCACCTGCCTTATTTACTCCACCCTAGAAAAGAAAGCCCTTTTCTGCCTAACCTGAGATGCTTGCAGATCTTGTATTTGGTACTTTCTCCCTATTGCAATATTCCTTTGCAATAAGGTCGCTTCTCATCTAAATCTGAAATTGTTTTGTCAATGTCTAAAAACAGCCCCAGGAAAATAACAATTGCACTCTCAGAAAGGGCATCAAACACTCCTTCCATCCCAAACCCAAACAAATCTTCCTGTGGGTCCCCAGCTTTCCAGAGCTCTATAGCACCTCTCAGTATAAAGGGATGCTCCCATGGCTGGTGTGAACAGGCCGGGAACACCTGCAGACGAGGATCCCCATGAAGAACTCACTGGGCATTCAATGACCTTTTTTTACAGGCTCAAGATTGGCTTTAGCTTGGAGTCACAGGGCTCAGGTCTCTGCTTCTCAATTAGGGTTATTAATGTAAATGAGGCTCATGCCTGTAATCCTAGCACTCGGGAAGGCCCAGGCAGGAGTATTGCTTGAACTCAGGAGTTCAAGACCAGCCTGAGAAACAGCAAGACCCAATCTCTACTAAAAACAGAAAAAAATTAGCTGGTGTCCCGATGCATGCCTCTAGTTCCAGAAGTGCTGGAGAGGCTGAGGCAAAAGGATCACTTGAGCCCACAAGTTTGAGGTTGCAGCAAGCTATGAAGATGCCACTGCACTCTACCACAGGGTGACAGAGCAAGACTGTCACAAAAAAAAATTGTAAATGAGAAAATACCCAGTGTTTGAAGAATCCAGCAAAATTGCTTTAACTCACTGTTCATGTTTATAGAAGGGAAATAAATTCTGAAGGGTAAAAAAAAAAAAATCAAACCAGAAATGTTTTTCCTCTGCTCTCACACCACAACAATCAACACACAAGACTTCTTTGACCAAATGGTGTGCAAATTTCTTCCTGTCAACAAACAATCAATTTTGCAGGAGACACCAGCTAAACATCCTCAAATATAGCTCAATTCTGACGCTATATACCTGGAGATAGTGTCAAATCACACAAGCTGAGGACTCATTCCCACAATACTGTCCCCCCTTCAATACCAGCTGCAAGTCCAGGCCTACAAAACTGACCAACCAGCTTCAAGTGGAGTTCCACGATGCCCTCTGTAGATTTGATTAATTTGCTAGACCAGCTCACAAAACTCAGAAAATACTTGTATTTGCTGGTTTATTATAAGGGATATTTTTAAAGATATAAATAAACAGCCAGATGAAGAGAAGCATAGGACAAGGTATGGGGAAAGGGGCACAGAGCTTTCAAGCCCTTCCCAGGCTCCCCCACCTTCCAGGAACCTCCACATGTTCAGCCATGTGGAAGATCCCCAAGCCCTGTCCTCTGGGGGTTTTATGGAAGCTTCATTTCATAGGCATAATTAGTTTAACCATAGTCCATTTGCAATCAACTTAACCTTCAGCACCTCTCCCCTCCCCAGAGGTTGGGGATAGGACTAAAAATTCCATCCCTCTGAGCACTTGTCTGGTTCCCCTGGCAACCAGCCTCCCATTTTTCCACGACACTTTCTTGTGGATATGTATTCATTTTTCTGTAAGCAAAATGGAAGAGAGTTTTTTTTCTATTTTTTTTCCCCAGGTAGGATTCTCAAAGCTAAGCTCTGGAATTCAACTGAAAATCATCTCCAAATAAAGAAAAGACCTAAAAAACTTACTCCACTCACTCTGGGGAAGAAAATACGTTAATGAGAATTTTTAGCAAATGAAATATATGACCAGATTTTTTTTCTGAAATCTGCATTTTTCATGACTCTTTGAAAGTATTTTCTTATCTTTCAAGCTAGACACTCCAAGAGACATGGAAACTTGCGGGCATCCCAAGTCATCAGACAGTTGTGAAATCAGAACCATAAAAAGAAAGAAGGGTGGCTGAGGACACATCACCTTCTAGAGTTTCCAAAGGAGAACCTCAACCTAAAGACATTCTGGTAAGGTGTGTTTGCCTAGCAAAGGAGGAAAGGCAAAAGATATTTTTACAGGGGAGTGTCAAGTGTCAAGAAAATCATTTCACATGATTTTCTCACATGTGAAATATTCAGAAACGAAAAAAAAATTTTTTAAAATAGCCACCCACTGCTCTGTGAAAAAAATGACAAAAAAATTAAAACACTGTCTCTATGAAAAGTAAAATAAAGGACAAACAGATGATAATGTTGTGAACTGCTGAGAGGAAGTTAGTATTTGGGAATGTGGGAAGGAACTGGATATTTAGAATTTTACTGCAAGCCCTAGTTTCGCTGGGGGAACAGTGTGGTGGATTTGAGACCCCGCTTTCCAAACATTTGGCAAATGCAGGAGAAAAACAGACTCTCTGTGGAGTGTTAAAATAACTATTTAGAAGGCAGTTAGACTGAACTGACTCTAGTTTTCTGGGTTCCTACCCGAGAATACTGAAATCTAATACAAACGCATTTTTTTTTGTAAATTGTTAATTTACAGAGAAAAAAAATTAGGCTTTATCAACTATTAAACTGCTAATTAACCTCTGATTGTGCAACCAGAACACAGCCACCTGGACAGCCCACATAAGGCGACTACATGATTGTAACCAAGCAATCTACGAATCGTCACGCACCTGGAAAAAAAGCCTTTCCTGCAAGCCCCTCCGGGGACCCCAAACCCGCCTGAGAGCTTCCTAAGTAATCGCAGTTTGCTCCAATGAACTCCTATTCTAACGGTGCCTTAGTTCCTAAATTTTCAACAGGAGAACGGGGACCCCAGGGAGCCCCACGCAGGAGCCCCGCACGCCGAGTGGGGATTCTTCCCCGAGGACCCTCCCGCGGTCACCGCACACCCTGGGGAGACGCCGAGCTGCCCAGACAGGCTCCTCCGGTCAGGGCCCAAGTCACTCGCGGGAAGGGGACAGACGCCGAGAGCTCCGGCAGCCGGCCCAGCCCACCCCGTGGCCAGAGGCGTCCCCGCGGGGACTCGGTGCGCGGACGCCGGAGCCGACGCGGGAGGCCCGAGTTCCGCCACAGCCTGTTCCCGCCGGATCCACCCCCCCGGGACACCCGGCCCCGCACGCTCACCATCTCCCGGCTTCCGCGGGGTCCCGGCATCCTCCCTGCAGATCTCCCGGTCCCCGCAGGTCACAGGGCGGCAGGCGCTGCGGCGCAGGCACGCGCCGTCACACCGCGGAGGAGAAAGCGCGGAGCACCCGAGTCGCCGGGCCGCTGCGGCAGGAGACAAAGGCCCCGGCCGGTCCTGGGAGCCGCCCCTTCCTCTCCCGCTGCGCCCTGATTGGACAGTTCCCACGGAGCGTCCCTGATTGGGTGGGGCGCCAAGCCCCGCCCCTTGAAGCCGCGAGTGACAGGTGACGGGACCGCACAGGTTCACGGCTGCAAGGCGCGCTTCCCCTCCGCGCGCTGCGGGCGCCGTTGGAGAGCGCGCGCGTTCCACCTTGCGTGTAAGGTTATGAGTAACTCGTATGATATCCAAAACGGGAAGCAATGTGACAATTAGTTTAAAATTTCCGATTTCATAGCCTTCTTCGCCTCTGGTCTTTTGAGGAGGCGGCCTGAGGGAGGGGTCCCCTCGGCGGCGACGGCTGCTGGAAATGCCGCGGAAGTGAGGTGTGAGCCACGCGCGTCGTCTTACTGTTTCCAGTAGCAACAGAAAAGGAGAGGAAAAGAAAGACACGAAATTGATCGAAACAATTTATTTAACCCAATGTATCCAAAACATCATTACGACATGTGATCAATGTGCTATTAATGAAGTCTGGTTTTTTGTGCCAAATCTTTCAAAATGACTGTGCATTTTAAGTTAAGAGCGTCCCAATTCAGCGAGCACGACGTGCACACGGTGGCACAGTCCGAGCTCCCGTCCCGCGGCCCGCAGCTCAGCTTGAGGGTGTTTCCGGGTCCCCCCAGCAAGCGGGTTCCATTCAGTCCGCGGGGCAGGGGGTTAAGATTTTATTTTAGCTCACAGACTCCGCCAGTTTTAAGTAAGGTAAATAGGGGAAACTGTAACTGCAAAGCCAGTCTCTCCCCTTGGGGAAACAAAGAGCCACTTGCGACAAATTGTTCCCCACAGAACACGCACCGCGGCCCCCAGCCGCGCGCCGGGAAGGGCGAGTCCCCAGCCCCAGCCAGGCCCGGACACCCCGCGGGCTCGGATCCCGAGCGCTCCCCGCGGACCCGGAG
>CAUYRT010005380.1:0-23104 GCA_963574885.1 Lepilemur ruficaudatus
CCCTCCACCCATCCCTCTACCCATCCACCCACCCATCCATCCACCCATCCCCACCCATCCATCCACCCATCCACCCACCCATCCATCCACCCATCCACCCACCCATCCATCCACTCACTCACCCATGCATCAACCCACCCCCATCCATCCACCCATCCCTCCACCCATCCATCCACCCATCCATCCACCCATCCACCCATCCATCCACCCATCCCTCCATCCACCCATCCATCCATCCTTCTATCACTTAGACATTCATGCATTCTACTGTCTAATTCCCAATCCCTCCTCCCACATGGCCACCAGTTAGCATTTAATTGATTGCTCACTAAATGCCGGGCCCTATTCTAAGCCCTCCACCATCCCCCCCTCCATCCTTTGTACTGTCCACTGACCTGTATCCCTGTCCATAGGTCTGTCTGCTCCTCATCCAGTAAACACAGTGTGTGCAGGGGTGACTCATGCATGCTCTGTCTCCCTGGAATGGTGGCTGGAAAGGGACCCTCAGTGCTCTGCCCCGTGGAGGGACAGACCTCAGAGGCCTGGAGAGAGGACTGAAGGCTGCAGGTGGCACTCCTTCATGGGCAGGATTGGAGCAGGTGGAAGTAAAGTGGAAATTTCCGCCAGAAAAGGGGTCTTCGGCTCTGGAAACATTGCCACCAGCAGTGATTTTTAAATTGCAAGTATGTTTATTTTATCATATGTAGTAGTAAAAAATATTTTCACCTGTACCAAACAGAACACGACAGAAAGACCCCTATCTTGTCTTCCTCCCTAGGGAAACATGTTACCGGGGTCTTGCATAAGATGGGTTTGTTCAAGCCTGTGCATCCAATTTTTTGTTTGTTTGTTTTTTTGAGACAGAGTCTCACTCTGTCTCCCAGGCTGGAATGCAGTGGCATCATCACAGCTCACTGCAGCCTCCAACTCCTGGGCTCAAGTGATCCTCCTGCCTCAGCCTCCTGAGTAGCTGGGACCACGGGCATGCACCACCAGGCCTGGATAATGTGTCTATTTTAGTAGAAACAGGGTCTCACTCTTGCTCAGGCTAATCTTGAACTCCTGGCCTCAAGTGATCCTCCCACCTCGGCCTCCCAAAGTGCTGGGATTACAGATGTGAGCCACCTCACCATGCCCAGCCTGGGCATCTATTTACCAATCTCTCTTTTGACACCCTTCTGACCTTGCAGTTTTCACCTAACGACACCCCCCGGTGTTCCATCTACGTGGGCACTATTAGATCTGCCTCGTGCTTTTAATGGCTGCGGTGTATTCTGCCAACTCTGTAGACAGATGTCATTCATCAGACCTCGTCGAGCGGGAGTTTAACTTGCTCCTGGTTTCTCTCGGCCACAGACTTCGCTGCAATGGGCAAAAACCACAGTGAGGAAATTCCCACAAGAGGAAACACAAACGACCAAGAACATGAAAAATTCAGCTTCATGAATTAGAACCACAAGAGACCAACGTGGCAGAACTCTTGTTACACAAAAACATCGGACAGCAGCTGTGCGTTTGTTAAAACTCATCAAACTATAGGCGTAAGATCTGCGCGTTTCATGGTGTATAAATTTTACCTCTATTTTTTTTCATTTTCAAAAATTGTTTGCATTGTGGTAAAATCTATGTAACATAAAATTTACTATCATAACCATTTTTAAATGTGCAATTCGGTGGCATTGAATACATTCACAGTGCTGTGCAACCATCACCACCCTCCATCTCCAGAACTTTCTCGTCTTCCCAAACTGAAGCTCTGTCCCCGTGAAACACTCACTCCCTGTCCCCTCCCCCAGCCCCTGGCACCCACGAATCCACGTCCTGTCGCTGTGGCTCTGCCTGTTCTGGACGTTTCATATAAATGGAGTCTCACACCGTGTGTCCTTCTGTGTCTGGCGTCTTTCACTGAACACGATGTCCTCAAGGTCCATCCACGCTGTGGCCTGTGCCAGAGTCTTGTCCCTTTTTAAGGCTGAAATACATCCCACTGTGTGTCTACACCATATTTTTGTTTGTCTGTTCATCCGTGGGTCAACATTTGTGGAGCTGCAACCTTTTAGCTGTTGTGAATGGTGCTGCTATGAACACTCACGCACATGTATTTTTTTGGTTGCCTCTTTTCAATTGTTTTGGGCACAAACTTAGACGTGGAATTACTGGATCATATCCCTTCATTTATTTTTCTTTTTTAAAAAAATATTCAATAAATTTCGTTCCTTTAAGCATCTTGAGGTCTGGAATATCCCTTCACTTATTTATTCATTTGTCTATTTATTTATTTATTTTTTGAGACAGAATCTCACTCTGTTGCCCGGGCTAGAGTGCCATGGCATCAGCCTAGCTCACAGCAACCTCAAACTCCTGGGCTCAAGCGATCCTCCTGCCTCAGCCTCTCGAGTAGCTGGGACTACAGGCATGCGCCACCATGCCCGCCTAATTTTTTCTATGTATTTTTAGTTGGCCAATTAATTTCTTTCTATTTTTAGTAGAGACGGGGTCTCACTCTTGCTCAGGCTGGTTTCCAACTCCTGACCTTGAGTGATCCGCTCGCCTCGGCCTCCCAGAGTGCTAGGATTACAGGCATGAGCCACCACGCCCGGCCCCTTCATTTATTTTTAATGGTTAAAAAAATAACATCCCCCGTTATTGGTACGGATGAGAGCCAACGAACATGCTGACATACAACTGGAGGGTTTGTATTTCACAAAGGTGTTTCAGAGACGGTTTGATAGAACGTATCGAAAGTGTCAATATTGGTATCGTGGTCTCTGAGAAGCAACTCCTTTATGATGAGTTTGTCCTGAATAAAAACTCTGGTGTGTGCACGGGGATCTATGTCCAAGGACGCTCATGGCTGTGTGTTTCTAATAGAAATAAATTGGAAACCACCTAAGTATCCGACAGAAAGGAGTTTGTTAAATGATGATATATCTGTGTCCCTGTATTTAAAAGGATGTTGCAGAGTATTTGATTACTTGAAAAACTGTTCACTATATTCTCTCTCTCTCTCTTTTTTTTAGAAAGGTGATCTCACTGTCTCATCCAGGTTGGAGTGCAGTGGCCCCATTATAGCTCACTATAACCTCCAACTCCTGGGCTCAAGCGATCCTCCCGCCTAAGCCTCCCAAGTAGCTGGGACGACAGGCGCCATCATGACGCCTGGCTAATCTATTTATTTATGGAGACAGGATCTCACAATGTTGCCCAGGCTGTTCTCCAACTCCTGGGCTCAAGTGATCCTCCTGCCTCAGCCTCCCAAAGCTCGGGGATTGTGGGTCTATACCACTGCACAGGCCAACTCTGTCTTTTGAATATACATGGGTGTGCTTTCATGTGGGGTACTAGGGCATTTATTCCATGTGCCTGAAGACTTTTGACCCACCCATCCTCACCTGGGCCTCTCCCCTAGTCCCCTCCCCAGGGGTCCCCAGGCCTCACACCCATCTCTGGGGGTGTGTGTGTCTTGGTCTTGTGTACACAATAGGTGCTCAATAAATTCCAGGTAGAGAGAGGAAGGACATTTGGGGGTGAGCCAGGCCCTGGGAGGTAAGGGGGCCCTGCAGGTGGCCAGGGGCAGGGCTAGTCCTCATCCCACCCAGGGTCACCAGGTAAAAAACCCAGATGTCCCCGTTCTGTGTGAATCTCAGTCAAACAACAGTGACTTTTTAGCATGTGGTTCCCACGTACTCTGTGCTGTGCAGGGGTGGGGGCTGCACTCCTCCTCCCCTGCTGACACCCCTGGGGGTCCAAGTCCCCATCCTGAGGTCCGCTCTGGGCCACCTCCAAGCCTTACTTTGGCCAGCCTGGAACATACCGGTACTAAACGTGAGATGTTTTTGCTGTGAAATTCGGATCTCGTGGGCCCCCTGTGCTCCTCTCACACTGTCTGGCTGGCAGCGGCCCGATCCCACGTCCCCAAACCCCATCCTGACCAGTGACATCCTCAAGGCCCCTTTACAGATGGGAAAACTGAGGCTGGGAGAGCAGCATGCCTCAGGTTACAGCTGGGGGCACAGTGAGGCAACATCTCTCTGAACAGCATCTGGATAGTAAGAGGGACCCAGAGAGGCCCTCAGGAGACCCTCAGTCCAAAGACCCCATGTGGCCATGGCCAGGCCAGAGGGAGGGAGCCTTGAGTTCCTTAGAGAGAAATGAGACATGAGAGATGTGTTTCTCTGTCTCTCTCTCTTTCCCCCATCTATCTCTTTCTCTCTCTCCCCTGCGGGGTCCACCACCTTGGAGTCCCAGTGACCAGGCTGTGCTGCTGGATCAAGCCTTACCTGCAGCTGTCTTTGTACTTCTGCCTCTCCCTTCCCTCTGTTGTTGGTGCTATTTGAGTCCAGTTTCCTACTCCTTGTACCCACAAATGTCTTGCCTATTACAGGAGCCCTGCTTGTGTCTGGGAACCGGAGCTGTTTCCTAAAACTCACACACCCCCTTTTGAAGATGATACCCTGAGGCTCTGAGGGGTTGAGAATTCAGCAGAGGACAATTCAAACCTGAGGCAGCATGACTCCCAATCCAGTGCTCTTTCCACCTCCCCAGGCTGCGGAAGGGACAGGGACTTCCTCCGCCTGCCCGACAGCAATGCGGACCCCACCTTGCAGAGGGGGCGGGTTCAGACAAGCTGTTCAAAGGGAGCCCAGCTGCGGCAGCTGGGTCTGCGGGGCTGAGACCCGCCGGGAGCTCATACCAGAGCTGAGTGGCCAAAATTGGATTTTCCACGGAGATCCTGAGGCTCCTACATGTTGGGAATGTGTCCAAACTCGGATGAACACTCTGTGGACAAGGGAGACAGACAGGACCAGGGCTGGGTGGGGGCCCAAGAGCCACAGGGCCGCCCTGACTCAGCCTGGTCCCCAGCTGGGCTGGGGGTTCCTGGGGACACTTTCTGGGGCGGGGTCTCAGGCCCTACTTTGGGTTATGCAAGGCGGGGAGAGAGAGAGACAGCCACAAACAAGAGAGCCCCGAAACGGAGCCCTTGTGGCCTGCAGCTGTGCCCAGCTGGCTACGCCTGCACATCTGGCCCCGGCCCCGGCCTCTCTCTGCCCAGCGTTCATCTCCCAATTAGAGCAGGGAGACCCCTCCCTCCCTCCACCAGCTATTGATTCGCCATCGCGGCTGCGGCTGGGGGCAGCCGGGGCTCAGGCAGCCTCATCGCTGGCCACAAATCTCCCCCCATTGGCCACTGCTGCTGTCACCTGCGAGGAGCACCCACTAGGCTGGGAGCCCAGTCCAGAGACCCTGACACCAGCGGGCAGGTGTGGAGGACCGATGCCAGCCCAGCCACATCCATGCCCCTCAGAAACAGGGGTGGGGGAAGAAGGGGCCCGAGATCCGGGGTATCCACCACCCACCTTGCTGGGCTGCCTCGGGCCCCCGGAATGGCGTCTCTATTCCAGGGGCTGGGTGGCCGGGACACCTGCACGGTGGGTCCCTTTGTTCTGGAAACAGGAGCTCCTTCCGGGGCCTCAACCCTGGGCCTTCTGTGGCAGTTTCAAGCTCAAGCCTTGAAGCCGAGCAGAGCCGGAGTCGACATTCCGGTCACCGTGGGGAACGCCTCGGCGTCCACGCCTGTCAAATGGGGCTGCACCTGCTGTGAGACACAGGGACGGTGACTCCAGAGCATGGGCATTTCCAGGCATGCAAGGACCCCAGTCCTGGAGCAGGGCCCAGCAGACATGAGGAGGGTCCTGCGACAGGAGGAGAAGGAGGCCACCAGCCCCTCCGGACCCGCGGAGCTCTGGGGCAGGACGCAGGGTCCCAGCGCCCAGCCTCCCTGTGCCAGTGCTTTCTAAACACCATGTGTGTCCGTCCTCAGTGGATCACAGGGGCTGGAACACCCAGACCCATCACACACCAGGACACTGAGGCTGGGGCAGAGCCCACACCCTGCGCCCCGCCGGGCTAGCCTGCTGGGCCTCCAGAACACTTTGCACCCCCGTTCCAGGGTGTGGACACTGTGGGCCACTCAGGTCCCTGGGCCCTCGACGTCGGGACAGCCAAACTCCCAGGACCAGTGAGCTAGTCCAGCCCAACCTGGGGCCTTTGCAACCTCCCAGCAAGAACGGGTCAGGGACCCACCGCTCCTCCCTAGCAGCCAGCCGGGTCCAGCCCAGAGCTCACCGTGGGCCCTGGTTCATTCTGGCATATGAGGTCTCCATCCCGGGGCACACCACGCCCTCCGTCCTGCCATCGGGCCATCCCCAGACCCTCACATCGAGTGGGAAGTTTAGGTCTTGACTCAGAGACAGGCCAGATCGGCCGGGAGGTGACCCAGTGACCACCCAGAGTCCTCCCACGGTCGCTGTGTGTGTGGGGTCCCTGCACCAAGAGGGCACCCGTTGAACCAGCCCAAGGAGGGCAGGAGGACAAGGCCTCCCTGGTGGTGGGGGACCCAGCCAGCCTGGGGTCCCAGGCCTCAGCTCCCAGCCACCCATAATGGCTTCTTAAACAGTCTATCTTGGCCAACTGTCATCTCCATTAATGCGTAAAAATCATTAGGCCCCGGTCTCAAGACCCCGATCGTAAAGCGGCAGGTCCCCGGGGCCCTCGCCACCGGCAAATGGCATCCGTCGGAAGCGCCCCCCAGCCGCCCCCGCCCCGCCCGGCCTCCACGAGGAGCCTCTTCCCCATCGATTTTATAAAAGCAGCTTGGGGTTCGTCAATGTTTCCGCTACCACTTTATGCCCCTGTTTAAAAATTCTTAATTAAGCAGGTTTTTCTGTTTACACTTGAACTAATTACACTTTTAAAACCAACAATAAAACATTAGGCCCAGGCTATTAAAGGCTACGGTGCAGGCCTGCGGCGCAGCCCATCGGGGCAATTCAGGAACTGGGCCCTTCCACGGGAGATAGGAGTGCCGGGTGCCCGGCTTCGCTCAAGAGGGTCCCCAATCCTTATCCACTTTCCTGGAGGGTGGGGTGGGGGCTAGCAGGCTGCCTGCATGGGCCTCGCTTCCGCCTGCCCCGGCAGCTGATGGAGCCATCGATCGGGTGGCCCTGCCCGCGGCCCATCTTCTGGGATGGCCTCCCAAGACCAGGTCTATGCCCGGGAGGGCCCAGGGCAGGCCTGGCGGGTCGGGAGGGTCCCAGGCTGAGTTCTCAGGCACTGGGTCAGTGGAGGCCCCCAGACTGTGCCCTGCAGAAAGTTTGGTGGCCCTGCCCCGCCAGGGATATATAAAGGGAACAGCCAGGACTGGGGCAAGGCGTCCCTTGGAGTCTGGAGGAAGCCCCACCACTCTGGTGGGCACTGGAAGCCCTGTCTGAGCTGGGCCCAAGGCAGCCTTGCCTCCCCCGACAGGGACACCTCGGCCTGGTCACTTATGGTGACTCCACATACTCCAAATGCACCACCGGTGGCGGCTGGTGGGTTTCCTTGGCACAAAACATCCTCCACCAACTTAGGTATCTTATCTGACTCCAGTGTGGCCCCAGGGCACAGCCTCCCCCGAGAGCTTCCCAAACCCGATGCCGGCCTCCTGAGTGCCTGGGGACCCTCGGAGTGTCTTCAGTGTGTGAGGGGCCTCCTAGGCTGGACCTGCAAGTTGCCGAGTGAGCACTGGTAATGTGGAGGCTGTTCTGAAGGTGGCCGGCAGGGTCCCCCAGGGGCCTGCAGAGGCCTTAGCCCACCCCAGCGAGACCCCATGGAAGATTCCACCCTGGGCGCCTCCCAAAAGCCCCACTGTGCCAGGCCCCTGACTCAGCCAGGCTCTGGTGGCCTCAGGGGCCTCCCTGAGTCCCCATCTGGGCCACAGCCCCACCGTCCACTCCATCTCCTGGCTGGAGATGCTGCCCTCCTGCCCCACCCCAGTGCCCAGGGTTAGCTCTCCCAACACCCTTGCATTCTTGTCTCCTCATCTCCCAGGGACACACTCTGCCCTTGTCATCCCCACGGTCCCCGGCTTCTCTGGGGTCTCCCACCCCCAATCTCCGCCCTGTGCACCAGGCTCCACAAACTTTTTCTGTGAAGGGCCAAATAGCCAATATTTTCAGCTTTTTGGGCCAGATGGTCTCTGTCGGGACCGCACAGCACTGCTGTGGCAGCAAAAGCGCCACCGGCAGTGCAGAAGTGAGTGGGTGTGGCTGTGTGTCAATAAAACTTTATTTATGAAAATAGGCCATGGGCCAGATGTGTCCCTCAGCCACAGTTCTCTGACTCCTGATCTGGAACTCCCCCAACGCTGACCTTGGGGGGCTCTTTCTCACTCACAGACCTGGTACATACCTCTCCTGCCCAAAACCGTTTCTGTGGCTTGTCATGGCCTGGGGACAAAGGTCCCACTCTCCTGGCAACTTCTATTCATCCCTCAAAGCTCCAGCTCCAATAGCCTGTCCCCTAGGAATCCTCATCCGAGTCCAAAGCATAACCTTTGCCCTTCCCGTATGCCACCCCTGCCAGCCCTGGGGTCCTTCCTGTGCCCCAGTCCTGACCCCCTGGGCCTGGGAATATCTATGTCTAGTCCTGTCTCCCTGAAACCTGGGGATTCCCTGAGGGCCGAGTCCAGTTCGGCTTTTGGCCACCTTCGTGTTTGGTCAGCACCCTCCACCTCTGGGAAACATCTCTGCAAACCATGTCTTGGCTATGAGTGGCTAACTCACCCAAGCCCAACAATCATGTGGTATCACCTCCCCCTAGCTGCAGTGATTGGTTCAGAAATGGGCACATGACTCATTCTGTCCAATCAGAGTCCTTCCCTGGGATTTTTTTTTTTTCCCCAGTTCTAGCCAGTAAGGACAAATCCTTTCCTGTGCTGTTGAGAAGCCAGAGGCAGAGGGGCCAGACTGAGACAGTGAGTGGATGGGCTCTTCTTGTGCTTGGACAACTGCAAATCAGGTTACTGTCACTGCCAGCTCATAGTAGGCATTTTGTAAATGTGACAAATAAATTGCAACTCCGTTGGCCCCCCCAACCTCAGCACCACTTAATTTTTCACCATAGCTCTAGTGCCTTCTTGCATAACTTATATGAGAAATATCCATTTATTTCTTGAAACAAGTAAAATACCCATTTACCTCTTTTAGAAGGTCTGGTCCATGGAATCAGAGATTTTTGTCCATGTGTACCCTACTGTCTGCAGTGCCCGGTATACAGGGTGGGCCGTGCAGGTTGCAGACTGGCTGCAAAACAGAAAAGGTGGGGCCACTTGTTCAGAAAAGCAAGGAAAAAAGTGTCGTTCAAATGTGAACACAGAAAGCTTGTTCCTTTCTTCCACGGTGGCTTTCTCTGTTTGTCACGGGTTTCTTTACAATTTGCTATTCCATGCCATTCTAACTAAAGAAAAAAAAAAGTTTAAATTTAAAATATTAGCTTAACTCTGATCATTCATGTTTCTGTTGTGCAACGCCAGGATTTAAAGCGGAGATAAGGCCAAGCGAGGGGGCTCATGCCTGTGATCCCAGCGATCTGGGAGACTGAGGCAGGAGGATTACTTGAGCTCAGGAGTTCGAGACCAGCCTGAGCAAGAGCAAGACCCCGTCTCTACTAAAAATAGAAAAAGTAGCCGGGCGTGGTGGCTCGCGCCTGTAGTCCCAGCTACTCAGGAGGCTGAGGCAGGAAGATCACTTGAGTCCAGGAGTTGGAGGCTGCAGTGAGCTAGGCTCACCCCACTGCACCCCAGCCTGGGTGACAGAGCAAGGCTCTGTCTGACAAAAAAAAAAAAAAAAGCAAAAACATGGAGCCCTGGGAAATATCCAGAACAGAAAGATCCAGAGACAGGACATGGATTTGTAGTTGCCAGGGGCTGGAGAGGGAATGGAGAGTGACTGCTGATGGGGACAGAGTTTCTTTTTGGCATGATGGAAACTTCTGGAATTTTTTTTTAATTTTAGAAATAGAGTCTTACTCTGTTGCGCAGGCTGAAGTGCAGTGGCATCATCATAGCTCACTGCAGCCTCCAACTCCTGGACTCACGTGATCTTCCTGCCTCAGCCTCCCAAGTAGCTAGGATTATAGGCGCCAACACCATGCCTGGCTAATTTTTTATTTTTTTGTAGAGATGGGGTCTCACTATGTTGCCCAGGCTGGTCTCGAACTCCTGGCCTCAAGCGATCCTCCCACCTCGGCCTCCCAGAGTGCTAGAATTGGAGGCATGAGCCACTACACCCAGCCACATTCTAGAATTAGATAGCAGTGATGGTTGCACAAAAATGTGAATATACTAAATGCTACTGAATTGTTCATTTTAAAAACGGTTATATAAATTTTACCTCAATTAAAATAAACCCAAGATTACACCCTGAGGCTGCAGCTGCCCTCACAGACCGCCGGCCCTGGGCGTGGAATTGCTGGCTCATGTAACAAGTCCACGTTTAATTTTTCAAGGAGATGCCAAGCCGTTTTCCACGGCGGCTGGACCGTGTTACATTCCCGCCAGCAAAAGCACGAGTGTTCCAATTTCTCCACATCGCAGCTAACACTTGTTATTTTCCTTTTTTTTAATAATCCATTTTCTAAAGCCATCCGAATGGATGTGTGAAATCTGCAACATTGATGGCTGAGCTTGGAGGCTGGGACATTTGCAGGCTACAAGAAGAGGTGATCTATGGGTGATTTCCAAGGGAGGGGGTCATGGCCAGAAGTTAGGAACAGAGACCCCCCAAGGGGGACCAGCAGGGTCCCCTGGACACGGACCCGCTAGGCACTGCAGTAGTCCGTGGCCAGGCTGGGACCTCCCCCGCCACTCCACATTCAAAGATTCCAGCTCCTTCCAGAACTGCCTGGATTTTCTGCACAGCAAAGAGGTTTCCTCTGAGAGCGTCAGAGTATGCACATCACGGCTTCTCTCCCTCCCGAGCCTGGGGCAGAGGCTCCCCCAGACCTCAGCACCCCATTGTTGCCCACAAGGCGTCCAGAGCCCCAGTTCCCTCTCGTGGACACCAGGGTGACCTGCAACAGGTAAGGGGCCCAGGTGAGTCAACACCTGACCGAGGATAAGCGTCTGTCCTCCCTGAGTGGGACCCCCGCCATGGGCAAAGAGTAACGGGTCAGCCTGGAGCATGGCATGGCTGTCCTCAGCCTACGCTATTGTCACTGGACTCTACCCAGGGAAGAACGATTTCAAGTTGTAGCTGCCAGGGCCCAGCTCAGAACCCTGGGTCTCACCGGGAACATCGGGGATGGGCAGGTGGCAGGAGACACTGGCTGAGGGTGGGAGGGCTGTGTCTGCAGAAGGGGCAGCAGCCCGGGGTGGGGCGCACGTTCAGGGGTGTCTAAGCCCCCTGCCCACGACGTCTTCCCTGGTCTGCGGGGAAGCGTTTCTGAGAAGGTACAGGAGTCCCTCAGGACCTCGGGGTTTCTGAGAACTGTCTCCACCCCTTCTCAGAAGTGCCTCCCCCAGACCCATCCCCAGGTCCCAGTCTGACAGACATCAAGCTCCCCCTGAGGGCTCTGGGAGGGAGTGAGCTCCCCGTCGCTGGGGGGGGGGTGCAAGCTGGCATGGAGCAGGGAGGTAGTAAGGCCTCCTCAGAGCCAGGGAGGGTCCGTCCCCAGCTGAGACGGCGGCACTAGAGCCAGTGTGGCCGTTTGAGAGTCGAGCAGCTGAGGCCCAAAGACCTGGAGGCCCATGCCGGGCCCTTCAGGTGAACCCAGAGAGGTTAGGGTGTCCGATCCTGCCTTCCTCCCACATCCGAGCTACGGACACAGACCAAGGCCGGCCTGGCCTCTCCCTGCCAGGCCCAGGGTCTGACGGGGCGGGGTGTGGACAGCTGGCAGCCGCCCATCTTACATGCAGTGATCTCACTGCAGCACCCAGCCCAGCGCCCTGCCTCAGAATCTGCCTATTTCACCCCCATTGCAAATCACTTCCCTTTCCCATACAGCTTGCCCAAGGCCTGTGGCTGCATCCAGGGAGTTTCCAGAGGACCCGGGCTCAGCCTAACCCGGACCACCAATTTCCAAACTAATCCAAAATTGTTCTAAAGCCGCCAAACACCTTCCTTCCAGGCAGCCCAGAAACTAAAGACAATCAGTGCAAGAAACAGGGGACGCCCCCGTCTGCCCCGGGGGGTGACATTATTATTACTGTTATTACTGCCTGGTGCACACCAGACCCCCAGGCCAGGCTGGGCGCTCAGACCTTGGCTGAGCTGCAAGTGACTGCACCCTCCGTGGCCAGAGGCTCCCCTTGTGCAAATGGGGAAACTGAGGCCCAGAGAGGGAAACTGAGTTGTCCAGGTCTGAGCTAAGACCCCTGAGCTCTCTGCGCATCCATGTTCCCCTGCCCTGTGCACTCAGGCCGGGCAGTCTGTGTCCAGGTCCCCTCCACAACCCTGTCACACAGACTGCCCTCCATGCCCCCTGCAGGCCCAGCGGTGTGGAGGGGCCTCCTGGATCCTTCCCTTCTGCCTTTGAAATCTGTCCCCATGTAATCTGTCAGGTTAACCCTACCCTAACCCTAATTTCTCCCCACCTCTGCACCCCATCCCCATCCAGGGCACCCCTTGTCTCCTGCCTGAACCTTGATCCTGAACCTTCTGTCTCCCCTGCTGCCCTCCATGTGGCCCCAGAAAGGACTTTGGCAGTGCCCAGCGATGCAGAAAGCCGGCCCCCTATAGACCACGCCCACACACAAATTCTGCTCAATGACCACACCCTCTCAGGGAAAGCCACGCCCCCAAACAGGCTCCACCCCTCACCAGGTGCTCCCAAGCGAGGCCACGCCCCATCCCACTCCCTCCGCCTCCAACTCTGGGATGGTTCCTGGTTTAGGGGCCTTTCTAACTCTCTAAGCCCTCAGCCACCCCTCCCTCGCCCTTCCTCCTCCAGGTCTCACGCCCCCACTTCCAGGAAGCCCTCTCTGACCCCTCCAAGGTTTTCTAATTAGATATTCATTTGTTATTCACTTCTACAGAAAGAAGTCATGCCCATTGTGGTCACCGCAGTGTCCCCAGTGCCCAGCCCATGGGTCATCTGATGTAGACATGCGAGAATGTGGGGTTTCAGTCCTCAGTGGGCCCTGGAGACCCCAGACTGGTCCCTCAGAAGTTGGGAGGGCAAGCGTCAGCCTGGCCGGGCCTGTCTAGAGCAGCCACCCATGAACTGCTTGTACCCTTCCCTCCTGAGACCCCCTCCCTGTTCAAACCCAGGGACTTTGGAAGTCTGGGGTCCAGGGGCTTCTTGGGGAGTCCCTGCCCCTCCGGCCTGCTCCCCAGGATACAGCAGTCACACAGTCACTGCCACAGGAGGGGAACACCCCTGTCCACAGAATCCCACCCCTCGGAGCAGAGCTCCGCCCACCAAGATTCAAATCCACACGCAACTATTTACAGCTCATGGGACCACACACAAGTCAGCAGGCCTCCTGGAACCTCAGCGACATGTCAGGAAAAGGACAGGAAGCGTCCGTTGCTGCCTTGGGCCCCTTGCCAGGGTTAATTAAATCAGGCGATACTTAGCACTGGGCCAATTGCAGGGCTGGCTGTGGTGGCTGTTGTCATTGTCATTAATGGTTGTGCTCCGGGCTTTGCCAACCTCCTATAGCATCCTCTGGGCACCATCCCATTTTACAGATGTGAAAACTGAGGCTCAGAGAGGGGCTGACACCTGCGCAGACCGCCCCCTCCGGCCGCCCACTGCCCACAGGCCCAGCTGGGGAAGATAAAGCTGTGAGCCCTTATCAGCCAGTGCTGTGGTGACGGATGAGCCAGAGAATTCCTGGCCGTTGCTGAGCCGCCCCATTGATCCTGCATTCCGGCCTCCGTGGCTGGCCACGATTAATTTATGTGGGACTGGAGAATGCTAATTAAGTCTGCTTCAGAGGAAGTTAACTTTAATGCCCTGGCCGTTGCCTGAAGCACCATCAGAGTGGCCGGGAGGTGCTGCTTGTGCTCCAGGGAGACCCCAGACGCCGCGGGGCTTCCTCTGGGGACTGGCCAGTGTCCAGTCTGGAGTGGAACTGACACTGGCCTGTTACACGGTGTCCAGCCACCAAGACCTGACTCCCAGTCCTGATGGCTTTAGCAGCTTCCACGGGTGCAGAAAGGGCACGGGCATTCCTGATTCAAGACGACCCTGAATGCCCTGGGCTGGCTGGAGAGCCTGGCCCTGCTTTGTGCCGCTAGCGTCCTGCATGCCGGTTCCAGCTGCAGAGCGACCGATCTCACCTCTAAGTGTGAGGACAGAGACCGGCATACAGTGGGTGCTCAATTGATGCTTGCCAAATCAGAGTCTCCTACGGAGACTCTAAGTCTCAGAAAGACAGAAAGACGGAGCGGGTTTTGTGTGCCCAAAGCCAAGGGAGGTGTGGGGAGTGGCCAGGCCTCAGTGGGCGACGGGGAGCCCTGGCAGTTTCTAGAGCAGGAGAGGGCTGTGGCTAGAGGAGTGTGTTAGAAATGGCCTGCATGGGGAGCGGTGGAGAACAGGAGTTCAAATCCCAGCTTCCACATTTGCTTGCTTTGCAACCTCAGACAACTGATCAGATCTCTCCGTGCCTCAGTTTCCCTTTTGTAGAATGCAGACCATGATCGTGTCAATGACAGAATAAAAACACTGACCCCTTGGAAAGCATCAGCCATTCCTATTACGACATTCACTGCTCCTCATTGTCACCTGGGACACTGGCTCACAGTGGGTGCTCAGTGGGCCACGCAAGTTGGCACAGCTCTGGGGACACAGGGAAGACATAAAACCCGGCCCCGTGGAAGCAAGGACACAGAAACTCCTCAGGGCAGAGGCAGCCACCTCCCTCCACTGCCCTGTTGCATCTCTGGCAGAGTATCAAGAAGCAAAGTCCCAAAATAGCAGAATCCTAAAGTCCCAAGACCCTGAAATCCCCCAGTTCCCGTATCTCGAAGTTCCAAGATCCCGGAATCCTAGACAGTGGCAGGAAGGTCGCCAGCAGGTGCGGTCCAGGTGGCTGGGATGCACCCGCCTGTGCCCAGGAGTTCTCGTCTCCTTATTTCTTGCTCCAACCTCATTCCTGTGCATTTGCCCATTGCAGTAAGCGCCTCTTACTTTTAGATATTTTTTTAAATGGCAGAATGTGGAGGAAGGACCTGGAGACCTTGAGGATGTTTATTTCCCGTTCCTGGAACATTCCCATCCCTCGTCTCTGTCTGGGGTCCCCAAAAGCTGCGCCCAGGACCAAGGCTCGGCGAGGGTGGGTTAGCCGGGAGCTGCCCCGGGAAGTGGGAGTGACGTGCGGAGGGAAAGTCACTACAGGGTGGGTCCTTAAGCTGTCACCGTGTTGGCAACTGGGGCTCGGCTCCCTCTGGGGACCTGAGAAGGACTTTAAGGTTCATGCCTTGGAGGGGTTGCTGCCAGGCCTTGGTCCCTACACGGAAGAACATCAACCTCGCACTCTGTCACCATCAGAAACAGCGACGCCCACCAGGAACGATCAACTGCAGCCACGCTGAGACACTGGCCCCCCGAAAACGTTTGCTGCAGAGTTGCAGGGACTGCTTGGTGTCATCTGGGACGGGCCGAGTGCAGGCTGGAGGAAGAAACAGATGATAAACAGCTAACAAATCGCCAAGGCAACTTCAGGAACAGTAAGATCTTAGAGGGACATAGAACACCATCATGGGTGCTGGGGGGCCCCTGGGATCAGGGCGCTTCCTGGGGGAGGTGACACAGAAGCCGACACCTCAGGGCGCAAAGGAGCCAGCAGGGAGCTGCGGGCAGGGTGGCCAGGGCAAGTGCACAGCCCGGGCAAAGGCCCTGCAGCAAGGATGAGCTTGGAAGGTTCTAGCAATAGCAATGGCCCCTGGGAGACAGCAAGTGGGCGATGAAGGAGATGGCGTGGCAAAGGTCAGCCAGGGGAACTGGGGAGCCATGTGTGGCTCTTGGGCAGGAGAGGGATGTGATCTGATTTCCTTATTTTTTCTTTTTCTTTTTCTTTTTTTTTTTTTGAGACAGGGTCTCACTCTGTCGCTCAGGCTGGAGGGCAGTGGCATCACCACAGTTCACTGCAGCCTCCAACTCCTGAGCTCAAGGGATCCTCCTGCTTCGGCCTCCCAGAGAGCTGGGATGATAGGCATGAGCCACCGCGCCCGGCCTGATAATTTGTTCTTAAATGTCGCCATGGACAAATCCACAGGGCAGGGAGAGTGGGAAGGGCACACTGGGCAGAGGGTACAAAATGGGTAAAGATAAAGCCAATATTTCAGCATTTCAGCTGGGGGTGGCCCAGCTGCCGTGTGCCCTCCCGGGGTCCAGCGAGCAGGAGGTGTCCAGAGAAGTCACTCTCAGTCCCTCCCGCCCCTGACCATTCCAAGAGGTTCACCTCCCACTCTGTCTCCCCATCTGCCCAGCAGGGTGTTGGCGGAACCCCGACCTGCCCCGACACCTCTTGAGAACACCCCCCCGACCCCAACCCAAATCTGAGCCCCTCCCCATGTTCCCGGCCCCACCACCAACCGGCCTCTCCTCTAGGGCAACATCTTCATTACGGAGCTGAGTTGTTTAAATAAATGAATTAATATTGACGAACCATCAGCGACCTAATAAATGATTAGTTAAGGCACACATACATCACGCCGCGGGGACGCCGGGAGCCCTTAATTACTGCTGCGGAGGGGCCAGCAGGGCCATGGCCACTGCCCTGGAGCTCTTTCCAGCTGCCCCGCTCCCCCGTGGGTCACAGGTGCTGGGCAGGAAGGGAGACCTTGCCTGTCCTTCCCTGTCTCTCCATCTTGGCCCCTGCCTCATGGCAGAGATCACCCTCGTTGCC
The DNA here is from genome assembly GCA_963574885.1 of Lepilemur ruficaudatus. NCBI lineage: Eukaryota > Metazoa > Chordata > Mammalia > Primates > Lepilemuridae > Lepilemur > Lepilemur ruficaudatus. The sequence goes on from CAUYRT010005380.1 coordinate 16,676, forward strand.
TCTACTCAGCCTCATCCCTTGTCCTGCCCTCACTCTACAGCCTCCTGTGACTCCCCAGTGCCGTCCAGCAAAGATCCAAGTCCTCACCATGGCCCGCAATGCCCCACATGGTGCAGCCCCTGCCTCAGGGCCTTTGCACCTGCTGTTCTCGCTGCCACAAACACGCTCCACCCTCTGGGCTCAGGCAAATCCTCAGGCCACAGCACAAGTGTTCCCTCCTTCAGGAAGCCCTTCCTGACCCCAGATCCAGCTCTTGGAAGCCGCCCTGGGATCTTGCTGCCTCACCCCTGTGGGCTGCGCCCCATCTGTGCTTCTGTATTTAGGGCTTCTCTGGTTTCACGGGTCTCATTCTCTGACAAGAAGCCTGGGTGGCCGGGCTAGGGCCTGGTATAGTCACTGTGGGGTCCAGCATGCAGGTGGCTTTCAGGAAATGCTTGGAGGAATGAATAGGACCAAAGCCCACCACCCACTCTGGCGGGAGTCCCATCATCCACCAGGTCTCAGTCTCCCCATCTGTCCAGTGGGAAGTGACCCTGAGCAGGATGGCACAGAGGGTCAGAGGTGAAAGCGAAGTCCCCGGCACACTCATGACCACACTTCCTGCCAGGAGGCTCGGACTGTGGCCCCCAACCCTCCCTCATTCATCCCTTGGCCTGAAGGCTAAGCGAAGCCAGGGACCAGGGCAGTCCCCGGCCTGGTGCATCTGCACACCCCTCCAGGGCAGCAAGAGCAGCCTCCGGCCCTCTTCTGGCAAACTCTGCCTTGCCTGTGCCTTAGTTTCCCCAGCAGGATCGGGTGGGGGATTGCTGGGGGCTTCCAGCACTAACCTTTGGAGATTTTCAGAAGTAAATTGACACCCGCACGACAACCTGGCCAATGGGCTCACTCATTCCCTCACTCCGCTCAGGGTGTCCCCAGGATGCGGGGACAGAGCCCAGCATAGACCCTCCCAGATTTTGAGGTCAGGGCTGGGTCAGAGGGAGGTTGGGGTCCCCTTCAGAGATTCCCAGTCCCCCCTCCAGCCCAAGGGCCTTCCGTGGGGTGACACTGCCCACAGACGGCAGTGGCCAGCCAAGGCCACACAGCCTACTATGGGGGTGTCCGAGGGCGTCCACATAGCTTCTCAAGTCCATGCTGCCCTGAGCACATGGCCCAGACAATGCATCAGGCGTGACAGTGGCTCCCACCCAGGAATCTCCATGGCTGGGGAGGGGACACCTGGAGAGACCAGGAATCAGTGCCTCAGTTTCCCCACATTCAGAGCCTCAGAAACACCTTTCCTAGGAGGCAAAACCCACAGATGGATCTGGGCTTAGAATCTTGCTTTCTGGGCTCTGCAGGCTCAGAGAAGTCCCTCCACCTCCCGAAGCCTCAGTTTCCCCCTCTGTAGACTGGGTCAGTCCTATTTCCTGCCTCACTGGGCTGCTGGGAGGATGAAGAAGGTAGCTGGGGCATACACTTGGTGCTTGATAAATGTTAGGAATGATGGATAGAGAGAGGTTTGCCCAGTCGATGAGGCCGGGAAGGTAATTGAAAGCGGAATGAAATCCAATCTGAGCAGCTGAGATTTAATTCACTACTGTTACCATTATTGCTAAATACCGTTGTTTAGTCAATCGACAAACGTAGGCTATGGGACTGTTTGGGACCGGGTCTGTGAGGGCGCATCTGGGGTGAATGTGGGTGGGCAATGGAACCAGATCCCACTGCCTCCTGGATGTGGGGGCTGGGGTTCAGGCCCCCCCCCACACAGTAGGTGTTCAATGAATGCCTGAGCTTGCCCTGACCTTGTGGGCGTGTGTGCGCATGGGCATGCGGGAGCCGCAGAGTGGGAGTGGAGCTGGTCTGCATACACTGGCTCACATGCGGAGCTTTCTCCTGATGCTTCGGAAACGGGTAGTGGACGGGGTCCCCTCCCAGCCCCCATGTGCCCCAGCTCTGCCCCCCAAGCTCAAGCACCTCCCAGAGGCCTTTGCAGATGCAGGAGAGGGAGGGGCTGGTCCCTAACCTCCTCTACCAGCCCCTTCCCTTCCCTCTTCAGGTGACCAGGGAGGCTCCCCAGGCTCAGCCCCTCTGGCTTGTCTGAGCTCTGGCCTCAGTTTCCCCATCTGTGCAATGGAATCAGAGACTGCCCGCACAGAGGCCTCGAGGCACAGCAGGGATAAAGCAGGAGCCACAGATATTCATCATCATCATCATCGTCGTCATACTTGACCACATTTTTGTGTCTAGCAACTGTTGGATGAATGAGCCTGGCACACATTAGGGGCTCAATAAATGCTGCTGAATAAATAAGGGCGTCTGCCTGGCTCCGTGACCTCACAGAAAGGCGCACCCCTCTCTGCGCCTCAGTTTCCAAACCCACAACATGGGGGGTCCCCGGACTAGCCGCCCCCAGTCCCCAGGGCGTCCAGGCAGTGCTGTACCAGGGAAGCCCCCCTGGGAACGAGTCCCCGGCTGGCAACCTCGGGGAGCCGGTTACAAGAAGCCATGCTGCCCCTCCTCCCCCCGCCCTCGCCAGGCCGTTCCCAGCCAGGATAATCTAATCGCATTTCCAAGGCTGGATCGATAACCCCCAGGCAGCGCCAAAACCAGGCTCTTAAAGGGCCAGCAGCCCCACCCGGGCTGGAGGGGAGGAGGATGCCGCGCTGGGGCAGCCTTTCTGCGTCTACACCCGCTCCCCACTCCAGGCTGCATGGCCCCAGGCAGGCAGCCTGCCCTCTCTGAGCCGTGGTGCTGCATTTGAACAATGGGGCCCTCGGAGGCCACGTGCAAACCTCCTCCAGGTCTGCGTCTCCCCCCATTGCCCAAATGGGGAAACTGAGGCTCAGAAAGGGAAGAGGGTAGCATGAGCTATCTTCCACTCTCCGATGCCCACCCTCCCTCCTCTGCCTCTGGCCCCAGCATCCCACTCAGCCCCCACGGCCCTGCCTTCCCCCCACCCCCACCCCTGTGCAGGGGCTCAGGCTACCTGTCCCAGAATCCATACAAACGCATTTAGCAATCGATGTCCTCGCAGGGCCTGGCTCATCGACCTGCTTGCGCTGAGGCCCCTGGGGGCCCCCACCCTGGCTGCACTGCCCTTCTGAGCTGTCCCCAATATCCCCACCAGGAACAGCAGGGGAGCCAGCGCCAGCCCCAGAAAGCTGGTTGCTGGCGGGTGGGTGTTTAGGGGGGTCCTTTCCCACCCTGCCTGCCTGCCCTGGTTGCTGGAATGGGGAGCTGCTCAGAGATGGGCTGGTGGAATCTTCCAGAAGAATGGGGGGTTGCTCAGGAGCTGTGATGGTGGGCTTGTTGTCTGGCTGGTCTCCAGCTCTGACTATGGCCTGGCTGGGTGGCCGCAGATGCATGACTTCTCCTGGACTTGTTTTCCCAGATTGGGATGAGGACAGAGCCTTCCTCCTCCCTCCCTAGACAGCTGGGGGACTGTGGCCCACGTGACTGCTCCAAAGACCTTGCCGGGGCTGCACGTAGAGTCTGCAGGTTGGAGAGGCTGTGGCCCTGGGGAAACTGAGACCCCAGGAGGGTTACAATCAGTGTGTGGTTCAGTCCCACAGCCCAGGGCTCGCCGGACCTCTGGCCCTGTGAACCCTATGCCCAGAGACTGGCAGCTCACCCTCTCCAAGTCCGGCCACCCCCACTCCCGCTAAGAGACCTCCGTCCTACACAAGGTTCCTCCCAGGACCCGGGCCTGACCCCACTTCCTTGTTACCTTCCGGGTCCAGGCTCGGGACTGCAGGGGTGAGAGGAGATTGATCGAGAAGCTGACCCTGCAGCCACTGTTGCCAAGGAGATGTCCCATGGGGGCCGTGGGGGGTGGCCAGGGCCAGGGGGTGACCAAGGGACAGAGGGAGGAAGGGATGGAGCCACCAGCAGAGGGTACAGTCCTCATATCAGAACCTCCTGGGCAGCTTGTCAGCTGTGGTGACAGCCACCCCATGGGGCCTGGGAATGGGCATTTCCCCCATCCCTGGAGGAACCCGTGATGGACTCCTGTTTGCAGACATGGCTTGGAAGCCGCCAGCGGGGTCATCCAGGAGGGCTGGGAGCCATCTCTCCATGGTAGCCTCTCCTTCATCCACCCTCAGGAGACCAGAGAAGATGTCCTAGAAGAAGGGTTACTGTCCCAGGGCCCCACAGGGTGAATTGGACTTCACCAGGTGGAGAGGGAACAGTAAGAAGGAGCCTCAGTCATGGGGGGACAGGCAGGCAGGCAGCAGCTGAGGCTGACCGGGGGCCAGAGGCCACCACAGCAGCAAGGTCCCTGCATGGGAGCTTATAGGGCTTGGAGCAGGTGACACGATGCCTGTGGCCACTGACAGGGCTGAGATGGAGTGGGGCAGACCAAGGAGGAGGCAGGTGGGGTGGCCTGGCCCCTTGGGCCCCAAGAACCACAGAGTCAGGGCATTTAGACAGCTGAATTATGGGAGGGCCTGGTGACATGGGTGTGTCCTGCTGGGACCCGGGTCTGTAAGGGGGTGTGGGTGCCGGGGAACGTGAGTGTGGGCACACGTGGATGTTCCCCTAGACGTGTGAGCATGTGTGGGCATGCCATGGCATGTGTACACACATGTGTGCAACCTTCATGATTATACATGCCAGAACATGTGAACACATGTTTTCCAGGACATGCCCATGCACCGTTACACCAGGCCACACATGAAAACAAGTACATGTGAACATTCCTGGCACACCTGTGCACATGCAAACATAAACATGCTTCCCTGTGCAAATCTGCAAATCTGCGAGCACATGCACGAACATGCCAGGACACATACACACCTAGAAACATGACTGATTCCCTGTGAATGCACTTGAGCACTCAGCAATAGGCAAACATGTCGCAGCACGTGTGTGCACCCACACGAACATGCCAGCACACACGTAAACCTACACACAGGTTAGAATACACACAGGCGTGGCAGAAAAACTCGTGAACGTGTGCGGCATGCCCGCACCCACGTGAGCGTTTGTACACGCGCAAACACACCACGGCGCACACGCAAAAAGCGCCCGGGCACCCACGGAGCCAGGTGCACCTGCGAGCGCACGAGCGCGCCTGCGCGCATGCGCGGCGGCCGAGCCCGGCGAACCCCAGGTTTCTGGGCGGCGCGCGCCCCCAGGTGGTCACCGCTCCGCAGCAGCCGGTCCCCGGGAGCGCGGGGGTCCCGTGAGCGTCACATGGGGGTAAGAACCGGATAAGACCGAGGGGCCGCAGGACCCCCGCGTCCGTCCTCACAGTCCCCTGGCGCTCTCTCCGGTTCGGGGACGTCCGGCCCAGCTGTGTCCCCCAGCCTGGGTGCTCAGCGGCATGGCCGAGGTGTTCCCGAGCCCACCGCCCCCCGCGCGGGGTGCGCTACCTGGGGCGCCCCGGGAAGACCCGCGGCCTTGCCCCCGACGCCACCGGGTGGCAACATGCGCCCCAGTGAACTCCAAGACCAGGGAGCCCCCACGTCCCACCGCTCTGCACCCCTGGGGCCCAGGGAGCGGGGAGGTCTGGGGTGGACCCTGTGTGACCTTGAGCACCCGGCCTCACGCTCCGTGCCTCAGTTTCCCCAGCGTCACGTTGGGACATGGACTGACCTGGCCTGTCCTCCCAGGCTGCCAGGAGAGATGGATAGAAAATAAAAACAGGAGGGTGTGGTGGTCACACCTGTAGTCCCAGCACTTTGGGAGGCTGAGGCAGGAGGATGGCTTGAGCCCAGGAGTTGGAGGCTGCAGTGAGCTGTGATGAGGCCACTGCACTCCAGCCTGGGTGACAGAGCCAGACTCTGTCAAGAAAGGAAAGATAGAAAGAAAGGAAAGAAAAGAAAGAAAGAGAGAGAGAAAGAAAGAAAGAAAGAAAGAAAAGAAAGAAAGAAAGAAAGAAAGAAAAGAAAAGAAAAGAAACGAAAAGAAAAGAAAAAAAAAGAAAAAAAAAGAAAAGAGAGAGAGAGAAAGAGAGAAAGAGAGAAACTAAACAAAGGCACATGCATGGGGAAGTGTGCTGTGCCAGGAGGGCCTCCCTGGAGAGGTGAGGTTGAAAAAGGAACCAGGTGGGGGAAGAGCAGGAGTGAAAGGGGGACCCAGCATGTGCAAAGGCCCAGTGGTGGCCCCAGCAGGAGCAGGCCGGAGCCACACCCAGGAGGCTGGGGGGCATGGGGGCAGGGAGGGTCTGCGGACAGAGCCCACTGGCTAGGGCTGATGAGGGGTCCCAGATTTCCAGCCGGAATGCAGGAGTCGGGGCTGATGGCAGGATTTGGGGTTCCCTGTAGGACATCGGATCCAAAGGTTTTTTTTTTTTTTTTTGAGACAGAGTCTCACTCTGTTCCCCGGGCTAGAGTGCCGTGGCGTCAGCCTAGCTCACAGCAACCTCAAACTCCTGGGCTCAAGCGATCCTCCTGCCTCAGCCTCCCGAGTAGCTGGGACTACAGGCATGTGCCACCATGC